>JAPKLY010002129.1:0-29106 GCA_026898435.1 Prunella vulgaris | reverse complement strand
AAATAAGGTGTCAGTTGCAATTAATTTAACTTCGCCTAAAATCTTCTCAAAAAGCACTTTCATCATTACCTTTTTCAAAAAGGCGAATCTTTTGAGGCGGTCAAAACCTTTCGAAATCCTGACACCCACGCATCACCTCCAAAATTCTCAAAGGTAATTTATTCTGGACCTTTGATTTGTGTGGTGCAAGATACAAATCTACGATCAAAATTGATTTGTTTTAATTTTGGAAAAGCTGCTCATATTCTTCGAATACTATAAAAACCCATTTAATTAATTTCTGAAAAACCTTTCTACTTCGACTTCCTTCTACCTTTCTTCTGCATATTATTCTCTGCATCTCTAATCTGTGTGTTGAAGCTATGGCGTCCAAGTCAATGCGAAAATTGTTCAAAGAAAAGATGTATGCGGAGATGTGTGTCGATTTTGACACGACTAGGGTTCCTGAAAGTAGAGAAATTCTAACCCTTCTCCAACATCAAAATCTCCGAACCTTCATCTCCATGACCCCCCCTGATCATAAAACCCTAAATTTTTATGCCTTCCAATTCCTTCTTATGGCTCAGTTCAGCACAGCCTCCATCGGCTCCTTGGTTGATGAAGTAGCTGTTGTTATCTCCAAGGATTCTGTCGCTGATATCTTTGGCCTATCCTCCACTGGTGTCCAACCTCACAAATATAAAGAAGCCGACTATCTGGAAACCTTTCAGTTAATGGCCAGGACGAGTTTCAGGGACACCACCACGAACCTGAAGAAATCCATGCTGAGAAGGCAGTTTCGGTTCCTGATGGATGTGGTGACCAAGGTCATCTTGGCGGAACAGGGGAGTTTGGACGCCATTACCAAACTCCGCCTGAGTGTGGCCCGCACCATTCTCGATGGGGTGCAAGCAGACTGGGTGAGTCTGCTATGGTTTCGCCTGGAACAGGAGTCCAAGAGGTGCTTGGTGAAGGAGGTGAATGGGGAACAGGTTTACAACTTCAAATCCAAGTGTTCCATGGCCACCAAGATCACTATTCTTCTGAATCATCTGCTGCCCCAGCATGAGTGGGATGAGGAATGGGTTGTTGAGTACAACCACACCAAGTTCTTAAGGGGAAGTAACTTGGACATCATTGGGCCAGCTGACTCAGATTCCGACGCTGATACAGTAGCTGTTGCCCCTGGTCCTTCTGCTGGTCATGGGAAGAAGCAGAAGAGAAAGGCTCCAATGCCTGCTGGAGGTGGTAAACAGAAGAAATCCAAGAAAGAAACCACTCCAATTCAAAGGAAGCTCTCATTTGATTCTGATTCAGATGAAGAAGAGGATACTGCTGTGCTAAGCAGTCTGAAGAGGAAGAAATCTTCAGCAGAGAAGCCTACTCTGCTGGTTGATGAGTCTTCTGGAGAAGAAGAGCAGGCTGTGGAGGAGTCAGCTGAGAAGGCTGCATCAGATGAGGACTCTGCGACTGGCTCTGATGGAGAGGAAGAGGAGTCGGAAGAGAGGGAGTCAGCTGAACCCTCAGTAGCTGAGACAGAGGTTCTTCATTCCTCTGCTGATACACCATCCGCAGACACACCTATAGCTGCCTCACCTTTCAGGTCAGCTTCTCCTACACCCTTTTCTGATCCTTCCCAACACTTCTCAACCCCAGTCGATCCCTCACCTTCACAAATCCCAGTCGGCAATGAACCAGAGGAGATGGCTACCTCTGGAGAGCCTTCAGCTACCCCCAAACCCTCTCACCCTGAACCCATCATTCTCGATAACCCCAACTTCCCCTCCGAAATGGCCAAACAAGCTCGTCTAGCTCACCATCGTTCAAAAGGGCCTCTTGAATGAGGGATGATTATTTCTGCCCTTGCCCACATTTCCCTATACATTCCTGAACTCAACCCTTATCCAGCCTACCAGGACATCCTTGCTGATGGCCTAGCTTGGGCACAAGCAAGAGAGGTGCCGGTTACCTTCTTTCTGGCCCTAATTAAGGAGATGAGAGAAGCAGCATTCACTGAATGGGAGGAAATTTTGATAGAGGCCTTGGAGGTTAAGGCTCCATCCCAGCTGACATCCCCTGAAGGGCTGAGGAAGGTGGCTAGAGCTCTGTTGCTCAAAGATGGAGTGGCACTAGACTGCCCTGAAACAGCAGAGACTGAATTTATTCCTCCAGCAGCAAGCTTTGAGATCTCCCCTGCTGATCAGGTAACTCCTGCCCTTTTGGATCAATTGAAAGGATATTTTCATGACCACATCAGGGAGGTCAAAGCTACTCTTCTTGCTGCCAAGTCTGCTGCCCCCTCTATGATTGAAACTCATGTTCATCAAGTCCTGTTGGACCATCGCAACAAGCTGAAGGAAGCTATGGAGGACAGCTTGTATGCCACCCGGATTGAATTCTTCAATACTCTCCAGAACTTCAAGGCAACTGCCAGGGCCTTCAATGATGATGCATCTGCCTCACTTGCTGCTGCGTCTGAGAGATTCAGATTGGTCTCCGAAAGGTTGGAAGGACAAATTGCTGAGTGCAAACACGGTCAGGAGGACCTTAAAGATGTTGTGGACAACCTTCCTTCTTCTCTACCATCTGTTGCAGTAATTGATGATATCAAAAAGGGGAAAGAGAAGAACTCAGCTACTATTGCTGCCTTGCAAGCTGAGATGGCCTCTCTGAGAGCTCTTCTGGTGGATAATCAAGGGGTTCTATCTGCTAGGATAGAAAATGTTGAAGAATACATCAACACCAGAAAATGGCTGCTCAGAAGACTCAGGAGCTGAGAGATCAGAAAATGGCCGAGGCATTGCAGAAGCAAGAAGTTGTTGCTGTAGAAAGGGAGAAGAAGAAAAGAATTATGAATGCTGAATTGGACAAAAAGCTGGCTAAGGAGTTGCAGCTAGCTGAGAAAGAAACCCCTGAGAAAAGGAGGAAGAGGCAAGAGAGGGAGATGAATGATGAGCTTGAAAGGAGATTTCAGAGGAAGCTGAAGAAGAAAGGGAAAGCAGTAGCTCAAGGCAGCAGGACTAGGAGTGGAAAGTTCATCAGAGATCCAAATGAGCCTCTAGTTGATGGACCAATTGATATGTTCTACAATCAATTGTCTGATGAGCTGGTGGATCTCTGGAAAACTATAAAAGCCAAAACCATGATCCACTTCTATGTTCTCCGAGGAGAAGATACCAGAGGAGAGAGAGAGAAAAATGCTGAGTTCAGAGACTGGTTGAAGGAGACCTTTCCTAAGTTCTTCAGAGCTATCACAGAAGAGATGCTTAAGGTAGAGGTTCAGCCAGAGTTGCCAGAGATTGAGTATCTTCCTACTCCAACTGATGTGAGTGGAAAGATAGATTGGGTGGAAATCAGGAAACATTGGCTGCAGATCACTCAACTCTTTCATCAGCTTTCTGACAACTCCCTGCCAGCTTTGAAGGAAATAGAGAAGAGATTCCTGGACTGGTTGCAAGTTCCACTCAGCAGCAGAAGTCCTCTCCTTATGTAATAGTCCAGCTGAGTCAGCTGATGATTAGGTATTTTTTTTTCTGTTGTTCTTTCTCTTTTGATTATTAATAAAGCTTTATGATTTCAGACAACTTCTTGTTGTCAGCTGCATTTTGATTCTGTCTAAAGATCATACTTAAAGATCTTCTTTTCTGTCCTATGATTGATCTTGATTTTGATTGAATTTACTTATCTGTTGAGATCAGCTGAGTTGGTTTTGATATCATCAAAAAGGGGGAACTTGTTAGGATTTCTGTGTTAGATGTTTTGATGATATAATAAACCAATCAGCTTGTAATAGGACCAGCTGAATATGTTAGTCAGCTGATGAGTAGTTAGGATTAGATAGGTTCAAGTGAGGGGGAATCTACCTTGCTGCCTAGAAGATCCGAAGCTACCATAGAAGAGAAGACCAGCTGAGACCTTGTGGACTTAGCCAATTTCAGAAGACAGAAGATTTAAGCAGCTGACACTGGAGAATCGAGCAGATCATCAGAGAAGTTAACATCAGCTGATATCAGGAGATTAGCTGATCAGCTGAGAGCACGTCGTAGACAAGACAAGGACCATGGATAAAAGACATATCCAGACAAAGTCAAGAAGACCAGCTGAGGTGCACACCAGCAGACTTGCACATCAGCTGAGGTCCAAGTATCAGCAGACTGATACACCAGCTGAGGAGACAGATCAGCTGAGGTTTTGTGCTCGGCCCAGATTCTTCGGAATCAATTTTAAGGGTTAACTTGCGACATAAAAGGAAGATTCCCAGAATAGAAGATCAATCAATCAAGGGGACAAACTTAATTGATTGAAGATCGCAAAGATTGACGGGAATCAAGAAGGAAATTCAATCAATCACATTGATTGATTGAATACGAGATTATAGGATCTCAGATTTCTAGTCTTTTCCAACGGCTAGTTATTTGACCCTATAAATTAGAGTAATAGTGATAATTCATAATCGGGTTTTTACACGCACATTAAGCTAGCCGATACTCTGTCAAATTTATCACTTACGCTAAAAAACACCATTCATACTTATCCTTTGTAAAAAGCTTTGTAGAAGCTGTGAGAAGTCAATTGTGCTTGTAGCATTGACAAGTTGTAAGAGAGTAGTACTCTCAAACTGTGTAAGTAAGTCAGTAAGAAAGTTAGTGGAGAGCCCCTCAAGTCCAAGTTGGATTGAGGAGAGTGGATGTAGGACAGTTGGTCCGAACCACTATAAATCCCCTGTGTCTCTTCGTATTTCCTTCTGTTCTTATTTGTGCACATCACCTAAAAACTGATTTTCATTAAAAACGGTTCCGCACTATACACAGCGCACTATTTTCAAAATTCAGACTACCTCAAGTAGTCTGCTGATTTTCTGAATAAACCAGTAAAATTGAAAAAGGCTTTTGAATCCTTACAAGTCTATTCAACCCCCCCTTCTAGACTTGTTCAAGAGTATTCTTCCCTAAAACCTGCCTTTGGGACCAACAGGAACTCACATCAAGAAAAATGTCATCCGTTCAAGATTGAAACAAGCAAATTTTGGCTCAAATCTCACGGGACATGGTTGATCAAGACTCATATCATATAAAAAATTCTCATATCAATGAAATATCAAGAATCATGAAATCAAAAGTATCTAAGATAGAAGGAGAATCAAGCAATAAATCCACTACACTAATCAAGACTTTCAACTCATCCACACAACAATAAACATATCTCATGCATTCACTACTCAAAGCAAACAACAATATGTCCAAGAATAACAAGCAAAACAAAGCCTAATCCTAAGCATATGGTACAAAACATCATAGAGGCACTAAAAATCAATCATGATAATACCATTTCGAAGAGAATGGCAAAATGATCACACCCCCCCAAACTTTTTTGGACCATAGGTCTAAAAAGTTTGGTAAAGAAGTGGACACAATATCAAGCAATGCACAAGAATTAACCACAATCAATAAAAGCATCATAAATCCTAAGATCAAATTCATCAATAATCCATCACAAAAATAAATACCAAGAGATCTAAGCTACCTAAGAAGAAGTACCACCATCATCAAGTAATACCATTACAAACCAAAATTCAAATCCTAAAAATACGGGATATAAGTCATGATAAGGAGAAGAAAATGAGTTACTCATCCTTATGAAGTTAGATATAAATCGTCACTTCAAGAAGGGGGGTCCATCGGTGGGTAAGTGAAATGCCCTTCACCAATATGCCACTGCATCATAGCTCGTTGTGCCTCCAGAATCTCCTCAATGTTCGTTCCCATGGTGTTCATGTTATTGCTCATGGTGTTCACGGTCCTATTCACGGAATCCACAGTAGTGTTAAGGGAATGATAATTGTCAGTGAGCCTCGTGACATTGGAACGAAGACAAGAATACTCATTCTTAAGTTCCCCCACATCAATCCTCAAAGATTGAACTTCATATCCCCATTCATTAAACGTCAACCCTTCAAACACACGAAATCCTTCTTGCTCAAAAGGGTTTTCCTCTTGCATAGGCTCTTCCATCTCAACTTGTTCTTCTTGTTATGCTTGAGAACTTGAAGCACCCCTTGCTCTTTTGTTCAACCTTTGATGAAATTGTTCCTTCAAGTGAATGTGTTCGGGTGTATCGAGCTTCAAGTTATCACTCTTCTTGATGGTGATTAGCTCATACTCAATTAAGGGAAAGAGGTCATGAATATTCCGCCCTACAACACAAACAACCTTCAACTTTCTCTTAAGCTTCTTCGACCTTATCAAATGTATCACATCAATCAATGCGCCCATTGCACCTTCCCTTTCGGGTGAAGGACTAACCCTTTGAGCAATAAGTGCAATTATTCCTCCATAAGCACAATTAGTCCGCACATTTTGTTGACTAAGATTCATCAAAAGATAGGCCCTGATTAGGGTCTTAATTGCATGTTTTTGCATCCATTTCTATATGGTTTTGATGTGATTATATTCATATTTGACCCTAATTTGGTATAAATTGTGCTATTAACCATTTTGTGGCAAGAAAATATGTTTTGTAGTGAAAATAAGCAAAAACCGGCAAGAGACGAGCAAGTTTGTAAAAGTTCAGAAAATGTGAGTTGATCCAATGGAGGCAAATAATATATCATGTTGAAGAGTTCGAAGAGAGGGTCGCAATGGAATAAGAATCGAGTCAATCGGAGCTCTAGAACTCAAGATATGAAGAAAACAAGAAAGTTGAGGATCGGTCGGAAAAGTTGAGGCCGAGCTCGAGCGCAGCCAGGCCATATTCGTGCGACCACTAGCTCGTACTCGTGCGAGGAACCTCTGGTTCGGGCGGTGAAGCGTCACATGAGCTTGCGTTAGTGCGACGAACCATGGTTCGGGCGATAACGAGCAGCACGAGTGCTCACATGAGCCAGACTCGTGCGGCCACCTGCTTTGATTTGTGCGATGGTTCGGCAAGCTACATTTTCAGGGGTATTCTCGTCCTTTCGCGCGTTTAATGAGGGGCATATTGGACCAAGCATTGTGGGCACTATAAATACTCTAAAGATCAGATTCTCAAGGAGAAGGAAGTCATAATTCAAGTCACATTAGTTCATAATCATAGTGAGATTCTTAGATTAGAGAGAGAGAGGTAGTTACTTGGTAGTTTCTTAAGATTTCTTCTCACAAATTCTTAGATAACTTTTGATCTACCGTAGTGATCGTTGATCCGTTAATTCCTGCATTCTCGTCTCGTCTAAGGCTACATTCTCACCGATTGAATTTCAGTTTCTAGTGTCGGATTTCGAGTTAGCATTTTAGAGGTAAATTGTATCTTTCCAATTTTCATTGTAATAGGTAATTCTCTTTACATTTCTTGCTTAATGATGATTGTACCTAGTTTAATTGTTCTAATGTTTACTCAATTAGCCATGAGCTAATTCCTTCATGTGTTAGTGTATGATGCCTATGGAGTAGTGTAGTGATATGTTGATCTTTGAATGCTTTGAGTTGTTGTATGATCAATTCTCTAAATTGATGGATTGAATGAATGCTTGCATGTGTAGATGATCATTAGGGCTATTAGGGATTTAGTTTCTTGCGAAAGTAGAGCTTATTTCCTAAATTCTCTTATATTAAGGCCAATGCATATCAAGTGTTTGATAAAATTCCTAAGGTAGTGAGAATTATCTTTAGTGAATTAGAAGAACAATTAGAGGGTTTGATATGTTATTAGGGAAACCTTTTGCATGTTAGAGTGTCTTGTCCATTGATTATACACAATCTCATTGCATGATAAAGTGATACTTCACTACATGAAACATAGGATAGTACACTAGCACATACTCCTCACATTTGCTCACTTTGCAAACACAAGGTGATAGGTAGTTTACTCTTTTGACGCATTAGTAGACGATAGAAACCTTTCTCCTTTATTGCTTTGTTAGCTAGCCAATTGAAACAACAAATTTTCCTTACAAGTCCCCGTCTCCTTTGGGTTCGATATATTTTAAAACTTGGTCAAGCTTACCACGCTCATAGCGAACACGTACACTTGCGTGAGGACTTATTTACACCGAACAAGTTTTTGGTGCCGTTGCTGGGGAGACGGTTAGATTGTTTGGTTGTTTGTTGTTTCCTTTATTTTCGATTAGTTACTATTGTGAGAACTTGATACTCGTTTTCTTATAGGTATATGCACACGAGAAATCAAGGGGGAGACTTATTACCCTTTGATTTAGATCTTGAAACGAGCCTACGAAGAAAAAGAAGAGAAGCTAGATTGAATTGAGAGAACATGGATAATCAAATGAATGAAGCTCGAGATGAAATTAGAGAAGAGGAACCATTAAGAGGATAAGTGCATCAAGGTGAGGATCACTTGGCTCAAAGGGAGGTTACACCACCACAACCTATACCACGTCAATATCAACCTTATCCACCACCAAATCAACCATACTACCCACCTCAATATCCTAACTACCCAAACTATCCACCAATAAGCCCACCATACTATCCACTACCACCACATAACTATCCTTACTATCCATATCCACCACAACCTTAACACCAAATACCACAAATCGTGAACCCACTGCAAAACAATGAACCATTACTCCGAAACTACTTTGAGCCAAGAGTAAATGAGCATTATGATGGTATTGAGAGACCACCGATAGATGCCGAGAAGTTTGGGCTTAACACTAATCTGTTGAAGTTGTTAAAGGAGTCTCCTTTCGAAGGATCAAGTGATCGAGAAGATCCCAATGCTCTTCTCAATAACTTCATGGAGTTATGCGACACGATCAAATACAAAGGGATGTCAGATAATGAAAAGAAGCTCCATTTCTTTAATTTTACCTTGACCTGGAGAGCTAAGACATGGATCCGATCTATGAATCCGAAAGAAGCCACATGGGAGGAGTTAAGTTCACAATTTCTCAAGAAATTTTACCCTCTATCAAAAATGTTGAAGGCGAGGGAAGAGATAAAGACTTTTCATCATAAGGCAAGAGAAACAATATCTGGTGCTTGGGAGAGGTACCAAACCTTGTTGTTGGCTTATCCTCAACATGGTTTGAAGGATGAAGATATACTTTTGACATTCACAATTGGATTGCATGAAGGAGACAAGAATTACTTGAATTCTTGTGCTGGAGGCTCAGTTTGGACTAAGACCGTTCGTCAAGTGAACGAGATCATTGAGAATATAGCTGCGAATTATACTTTTCAAAGAGATTCCAATAGTGGAACGGGTGATCGAGTTGCACTTCTCGAGGAAAGATTGACAAATGTGTGTAATTTGGTCTATGGAGGCCAAAACCAAAACCAAGCTCCAGCTCCTATGCAAGTGAATGTTGTCGAGAGTATTCCTCCTCCTACTACCGCTACCCAAGAAGAAGTGAGTTACATGGGTCGGCCTCAATACAACAATTCTTTCCAAAATAATCAAAGGTCATATGTTGCTCCACCTTTTCGACAACAAGGAGGTCTGTATCCAAATCAAAGTAACCCTCCTTACAACCCGAATAGGAGGCATGAGAATTTTTCATATTCTAATCCTAAGGGGGCAATTCAATTGCCACCCGAGATTGATCCGGGGTCTAAGCCACCTAATAATGAAGGGAAAGGGAGCATGGAGGATACTTTGACATTGATTTTGAAGAAGTTGGACAATTTTGAAGTGGAGTTTAGAAAGATGAATAGTGAAACAAACAAGAGAGTTGATGACTTGTATACTTCGCAAGGAAGTCAAATCAAGAGCTTGGAATATCAACTCGGGCAAATTGCTTCGTCTTTGAGTCCACAAATCAACAAGGGTAAGTTTCCTTCAACTACTGAAACTAATCCAAGAGAGCATATTAATGCTATTTCTACTTGCAATGAGTTGAAGAGTGAGGTGTTGAAAAGGAATGCTATGGAGAATTTTCATCTTGAATTGGTGGAGGAAGTTAAATGTGTTAAGGTGAAAGAATTTGTTGTGAAGGGTGATGAGAAAGTAATGGGGGTAGTTGAGAGAATGGAGAAAAAGGATAGGGAAGTTGAAGGGGTAGAAAAATTAGGGGGTGAGGAAAGAAAGGTGGAAGAAGGGAAAGTGGAAAAAGATGTGAAGGTGGAAATTTCGAAAAGAGTGAAGGATAAGCTCGATGAGAGATTTAAGAAGTTCTTTGAGATTTTCACAAAGCTATATTCAAAGATGCCTTTTCTAGAAGCTATTGAGGAATTGCCAAATTATACAAGGTTTTTTAGGGATGTTATGGCAAGGAAGATGAAATCCAATGAACCGGAAATGGTCAAGCTTACTCATGGGAGTAGTGAGTTGATACGAAAACATCTACCTAAAAAGCTTAGAGATCCGGGGAGTTTCATTTTGAGTTGCCACATCAAAGGAAGTAAGAAGATGAAGGCCTTGTGTGATTTAGGTGCAAGTGTGAATATGATGCCACTTTCTATTGCTGAAAAGTTGGGCTTACATGAGTTGAGGCCAACAACAATTAATGTGCAATTGGCTGATGGTTCTGAAGTGAAGCCTAGAGGGGTGATAGAAGATGTGGTTGTTCATGTGGGGAAGTTCATTTATCCCGTTGATTTTGTTGTACTTGATATTGAGGAAGATGTGCGAAATCCTATCATTTTTGGGAGACCTTTTCTTACTACGTCGGATGCCTTGATTAATATCAAGCGAGGAGAGGTTACTCTTGGAATGAATGGTGAAAAAGCTACTTTTTCAATCCATGACAATTCCGAGAGTTCCCCAAAGAAGATTGAATGAGAAGTGAAAAAAGTAATGCTAGATGGGATGGAAAGTGATGAAAAGGAAAAAGATAACATTCTTGATCTTAAGAGTGAACTTTGTGTTGATGATCTTTTCGAAAAGAAAAAAAAAGTGAGTGAAGATAAGGGGGTAACGCAAGTGGTGAAGAACGTGGTGAAGAAGGGATGTTTTTGGAGAAGGAAATTGAGTGATGTAAGTCACTCAACCCTTATTGATTTTGATGTCACTTGAGCTTTATAGCGTCTGGCTAGGGGACGTTAAATCCAAGCGCTTGGTGGGAGGTAACCCACCCTTATATCCTTTTTCGTATCCTTTATCTTTTGTGTTGATTGATTTTGCTTTTTGAATTTAGGGGTAGAAGCATGAATGCCATTTGTAGCTCATGATTTTGTGCTTTGATTGCTCTTTGTGGATTTTGTGCTATTATGTGCAAGAATAGATTTGAGGAGCATTTAAGGTTTTGAGATATTCTTGTTTTGGGAGTTGATATGGAGTGTGCATGGTTTATTGAGCTTGAGTTTCTTGATTAATCACTCTTTCCAAACTTTATTAGGATTCTTGATCCGAAAAAGTTTGGGGGGTGTGATTCGTGATTAATTTTTTCGATTAATTGCTCATTTTCATGATTAATATTATGATGTTCAATGACCATTTATGTTACATGAGGAGTTTTAAGTTGTGTTGTGTAGGAAAATAGAAGAAAAATAGTTTGAAAAAGGTGTAAAGAGATGAAAATTCGAAGTGGTGCAAAAGGGCTTGGATTCGTGCACCCATAGGCCAGGATTCGTGCACCCAAAAGCTGCGGTTCGTGCGACGGCTTACTGGTTCGGGCGACAGCGGTTCGCACGAACGCTCGTACGAGTCTGGTTCATGCGATAGCTTGCTGGCTCGAGCGACAATGGTCCACACGAATGCTCGCACGAGTGCGGTTCGTGTGGCCATAGGCATTGGTTCGTGCGGCACCTTGTTGAGTCCGAATTTGACTAAATTTTGGTCCAACTTTGACCACACTTCCCTAGGTTTGTCCACTTACTCTTTGTCCTCATTTTCCACTTATTCCACACACAAACACACACTTCTCTCTTCACTCTTGCACTCCATATTCTCTCAAAACCAAGAAGGAGAAAGTTGGAGAAAATTTCCATATCTCAATCTCTACAATTTTTCTCATCAATTCCTTCCAAAGGTATGTTCTTTTAACTCTCCTCATTCTATTTCTTGCAATTTTATTGGAATTCCATAGTAGCATTGTCTAGAATGAGAAATTCAATTTTTAGTGATTCTTGAGCTTAAATTGGGGATTTTTTTATTTTAGCTTAAGTTTGGGCAATTGTTGATGAAATAATGCTACATTGTTGATGGGTAATCCATGGGGAACCCAATTGCATGCTAATTTTGTGAATTTTGGACTTAATTGATGATTGAATTTTTGAGTGTAGGCATAGTGACGAATTTTTGGAAATTTTATGCTTAAATTGGTTTGTCAAGATATTATTGTGCTATTTGTTAATGAGCATGAGTATATTGATGCTAGGTTGAGTTAATGATGTTGATTCACTTATGATTTTTGCTTATTTGAGATTTCATTGATATATGACATTAGCATGACTATAAGTTGCATGATTCCTTTGATTCTAGAATTAAACTCATTATGTTCAATCTATTCTACTTAGTGAATGTATTTGATAATGAATTGAGAGTATTGTTCTTCATTTGCTCATGTATTTAATTCTTCTAGAAGTGTGTTGTTGAGCTTATTTTTCATATATCATGCTTTGAGCTTATTTCTTGTAGGATATGTCAAATAGAGACAAAGGTAAGAGCAAAGCTTCGAGCTCAAGACCTAAGAAAGGATGGAATGATCCAATATGTGAAAAAGAGTGTCTTAAAGAGTGTGGAGAATCACCTACCCACTATGGATTGTTCTTTGAGGAGAAAAGAAGCTATTTTTTGAAATTTGCTCAAGTATGTGGTATTGATTTCCAAGTGGGAAGATATTATGATAGGAGTTCCTTAGAGGAGTGTAACTTTGGGAATGACATTGAAGATTTGTTTGCTAATATCGGATGGAGCGGATTGCTTAATCTTCAACATTTCGACTCATGCAAGGAGTTAAACATTGAATTCTTGAGCACACTTGAAGTGAGAGAAGTGGATGGAGTTCCGATTCGAGCAAGATTTCGGATAAAGAATGAGAGCTATGTCATGACAACAAATCAAATGAATGAAATTTTCGGGAGTGAAGAAAATGTTGAGAAAGGAAATTTCTATGCATGGGAAAAGTTTACTAGAGCTCAAGAAATATGGAGAAGGATTAGTGATGATGAGAACTTCAATCCTCAATTTTCTAAGTCCTCTAGTCTTGTTAATCCTATCTTGTATTGTGCTCACCGGATCATAGCAAACACTGTCTTTGCAAGAATCGAGCCGAATAGGGTGAGAAATGATGACTTGTATATCTTGCATTCGATGCTCACTTCTAAAAAGGCGGACTTCGGGGCCTATCTTTTGAAGAATCTTAGTCAACAAAATGTGCGGACTAATTGTGCTTATGGAGGACTAATTGCATTTATTGTTCAAAGGGCTAGTCCTTCACCCGAAAGGGAAGGTGCAATGGGCGCATTGATTGATGTTGCACATTTGATAACGTCTAAGAAGTTTAAGAGGAAGCTGAAAGTTGTTTGTGTTGTAGGGCGGAATATTCATGACCTCTTTCCCTTACTTGAGTATAAGCTAATCACCATCAAGAAGAATGAGAATTTGAAGCTCGATACACCCGAACACATTCACTTTAAGGAACAATTTCATCAAAGGATGAACAAAAGAGCAAGGGGTGCTTCAAGTTCTCAAGCACGAGAAGAAGAACAAGTTGGGGAGGAAGAGCATATGCAAGAGGAAAACCCTTTCGAGCAAGAAGGATTTCGTGTGTTTGAAGGGTTGACGTTTATTGAATGGGGGCATGAAGTTCAATCTTTGAGGATTGATGTGGGTGACCTTAAGAATGAGTATTCTTGTCTTCGTTCCGATGTCACGAGGCTCACTGACAATTATCATTCCCTCAACACTACTGTGGACTCCGTAAATAGGACCGTGAACACCATGAGCAATAACATGAACACCTTGGGAACAAACATTGAAGAGATTTTGGAGGCACAACGAGCTATGATGCGGTGGCTTATTGGTGAAGGGCATTTTACTTACCCACCGATGGATCCCCCTTCGTGAAGTGATGATTTATATCTAACTTCATAAGGATGGGTAACTCATTTTCTTCTCCTTATCATGCCTTCTATCTCGTATTTTTTTTAGGATTTGAATTTTGGTTTGTAATGATTTTACTTGATGATGTTGGTACTTCTTTTTAGGTAGCTTGGTTCTCTTGGTATTTGTTCTTGTGATTGATTATTGATGAATTTGATCTTAGGATTTATGATGCTTTTATTGAGTGTGCTTAATTCGTATGCATTGCTTGATATTGTCTTCACCTCTTTGCCAAACTTTTTAGACTTATGGTCCAAAAAAGTTTGGGGGGTGTGATCATTTCGCCATTCTCTTCGCAATGCTATTCTTATATTGATTTTGAGTGCTTCTATGATGTTTTAGACCATATGCTTATCATGTGTCTTGTTTTACTTGTTGATTGATTGCCATATTGTTGCTAGTTTAGAGTAGTGTGGCATGAGATATGTTTATGATTGTGTGGATGAGTTGAAAATTCATGTTGGATGTAGTGGAGTTATGACTTGATTCCTATCTTGTCTTTTGTGCTATGGATTTGATGATACTTGAGATTTTGATGATATGAGCATTTTTTTATATGAGATGAGTCATGATCACCCTATACCCGTGAGGTTTTGAGCCATTTATGCCAGTTCAAATCTTGAACGGATGATATTTTTCTTGATATGAGATCCACACATGTGCATTATACTCTAGAACTTGGCTTTAGTCTTGTTTGAGGCTACATTAGACATTGATTTCACATGATATGATTTGAGGCCATTTTTTATCTAAATTGAGCTACTTTGCCCTATGAGCCTACCTTGATATTATTATCCATTGCTCACCATTTTGTGCCTTTAGACCTTTCTTTTGGCTAACCTCACTTTAAGCTATTTTCCTTCCTTTTTGGAACTCTCTTGTCCCTATGATTAGTAGAGTGAAAAGAAGGAAGAAAGATTGGTGATATGATGAAGAACATGGTGGCCTAAAGTGGAAGATATGAAGAATTTTATGCATGGATTGAAAATTTTTGAAAAAAAAGGCAAGTGCTAGCAAAGCATGAGAAAAAGTTGACTTTTGTTGAGAATATGGTCAAGTTGACCTTTGTTGTGAGTTTGGCTAAAAGTTGCAAAGAAGGGAAGAATGATCTTGAAAGTGTGATTTTGAAGAGCATGAAGAATGTGCACAATTGCATGAAGATGTGAATGTCTATTACTTGATTCCTTCTATGCTTTACTAATCATACTTAGTCACTCTAACCCATATCTATCCTTCCCTACCAAAGAGCCGACATTACAACCTTATGAAAGTCCTCAATGATGTGTGAATGATTTGTCATTTTAAGTGGTGGAGAATTTGAGACTTGAGCCAAGCTTATGGTAGTATTTGTATCATTGTGTGAAGATTGAAAGAACCTCAAACACTTGAGAGATGAGCTATACACTTCTATGTGAGGATCATGACTTGTTGATTTGACAATTTGTTCATTGATTCGATTTTGATTGTTAATTTGATGAAATTGCATTTTAGACTTGTTTGATATTGAGCTATGATTCTATGGCATTTGATCTTGTACTTGATGCTTCATACATACAATTATTCCCCTATCTTATCGCTTCGTTGCTCGAGGTCGAGCAACAATCTAGTTTGGGGGTGTGATTAGGGTCTTAATTGCATGTTTTTGCATCCATTTCTATATGGTTTTGATGTTCTTATGTTCATATTTGACCCTAATTTGGTATAAATTGTGCTATTAACCATTTTGTGGCAAGAAAATATGTTTTGTAGTGAAAACGAGCAAAAACAGGCAAGAGACGAGCAAGTTCGTAAAAGTTCAGAAAATGTGAGTTGATCCAATGGAGTCAAATGATATATCATGTTGAAGAGTTCGAAGAGAGGGTCGCAACGAAAAAATAATTGAGTCAATCGGAGCTCTAGAACTCAAGATATGAAGAAAACGAGAAAGTTGAGGATCGGTCGGAAAAGTCGAGGCCGAGCTCGAGCGCAGCCAGGCCAGATTCGTGCGACCACTAGCTCGTACTCGTGCGAGGAACCTCTGGTTCGGGCCGTGAAGCATCACACGAATGCTCACACGAGCCCGCGTTCGTGCGACGGACCATGGTTAGGGCGACAACGAGCCGCACGAGTGCTCACACGAGCCAGACTCGTGTGGCCACCTGCTTTGATTCGTGCGATGGTTCGGTGTCACACCCCAATTTTTATAAACAGCGGAAGTCTTTAATAATTTTTGAAAATAATCCTTTTGGGCGTGAACTAACTAATCTTTGAAATAAATTTTTCATTTTCTTTAAAAACTCTTTGAATTAGAACATAATTCTTTCACATAAATCACAAAATAAAAATCATAACATAGTTACATGCCTTGAATAATAATTCTTATTTAAACATAATAATAATTCCCAAATAATTAAATCTACATGGAACCTAAATAATTCCAAATTAACATATCACATAATATCAGTTTAAACTTATAAATTTACATAAAAATTCGTATATAGCTGTAGAACTTATATTTTTCGAAAACAGTCCACTAGTTTGTTAGAAAATCATTCTTTTATCAAATCTCATACTACTAATTAAATAATCACATCTAAAATACTTAATAAATCATATAATACTGTAAAAAATATTTTATTAACGAAATCTTCTTGATTCTTTCATAAAAGTCGCATACAAGGTAATTAAAGGACTAAAATTAAACCCTAGACTTCTACTATTGATAAAATCATGAAATTTAGTTTATAAACATAATTTTTCATGGCAATTGTACAGTAAAAATTTCGGAATTAATGGACTTGTAAAACATTAATTCTAGTCATGCAAAATTAAGGACTCTAATTAATATATAGGCCCATAAATCATATCTTTTCACATGCAACTTAATTCCCAACACATAAGGCACGAAATATTTCTGCCCTAAATCATAAATATATTAATTAATTAAATTCCTAACAAATTAATACTCTAAAACATGATTAATTAATACTTAGAATAATTCATAATTTATCACATAGCATAAAATCATAAAATTGACAAATCTTTTCAAAAGTCTAATTTTATAAAATAATGTCTAAATACCAGAATAATCATAAACTCATAAATCCAAATTAAATCTATCATACGAATTAAAATAAGGTAACGTAATTAATTAAGTTTCATAAAAATGAATTAAATAACAAACTTGCGTATGAATTCATCTATTCATATTCCTTTTATTCCCACATCCACAAGCCTCCACCATGGCCACCTCGTCCTTTACTCGACATAATCTGAAAAATAGTTTGGTGAAAGGGGTGAGTAATCATAAATAATCACTCCGTGGGGAACGTTAGTTCGAAGTCTAAATATAAAGGACATGCATACATGAAAACATACCAACTTTTACATTCTTTGATACGACTTAAGCGCATCTCTTTTGACACTACGTAAGAGCGTCCATTCTTTGATACCACATAAGGATATCCATTAATTTGGCACTACTTAAGAGCACTCATTGGTTGATACTACATAAGAGTATCCATTCTTTTAGCACATAAACACATAAACACATCAAACTAAATATTTAAAAATCGAACCGTTTTACCACTTTTTCACCATGAATCCCCCCACCTTGATTTCTTTGAAAGAAAAACGGTTTGTGTGTGTATGTTTGGCCTCCTAATTCTTAAATCAATCCTCCAACTTCCTCTTCCTCAAGTGAATTTCGAATTCTCACAAACTCTAATCCTAAAACTTTCGGTATCTCTCTCTCTCTCTCTCTCTCTCTCTCAATATTCTCAAAATTTACTAATGTGTAGGTGTAAATTTGATGCCAAGAAGGGTCTTATATTTATAGGATGGAAAGATATTGGGCTTAATATAATATCTTGATGAATATATGAAGATTTAATGAATATTATGCTTGAAAAATAGATGTTGGACGAAAATTATAGGGAAGGAAAGAAATATTTGGTTCATGACCAAATCTTGAAGATATCTTGGAAAATAAAATACATCTCACTTGCAATAGGGGAAAATTCGAAAATTGTAGGACTAAAACAATGAAATCTTGGTTTGAATAATATCTTGGAAATAATAACTGTAAGTGGCCGAAATTTTGTAGAAGTAAGATGAACAAATCTTGGGTTAAGATCTTAGAAATAATATCTTGGTGGAAATAAATTTAATATGACCGAATTTCCATGAATGAAAAGGGATAATGAACATATAGGATGAAATCTTGGGAAATCTTAGTCATATCTTGGCAAATCTTTCTAATATCTCCAATATAATAATTTAATAACCTTAAGACTTTAATTTAATAATTCTTATGGCTGAAATTTCGAAATTTAGCCCATAAATATCATCATATCTCTCTTAATCAAATATTAGGACTCTAACTAACTCTAAACCTTGATTCTTCCAAATTTACCCTCATTCTTGTAACAAACTTTGAATTTCCTCTCTCCTAAAATTCTTCTCTTAATAATTTCGAATTTCATAAAGAGAAATTAAAATCTAATCCCAATTGAATCCTAATTTCTAATTAATTCTAATCTTAAAGGATTAAAACTCTAAATATTATTAAAGCTTAATGATTCGAACTTAAGTATTACTTCTAAATCCAAAAAGTATTGCAACTTAAGTTCTATAGGTCTTCTAATACTAAAAGGATTAAGAACTAATACTAAACAAAGGATAAAATACTAAAGCACAAAACTTAAGGGACTAAACTAAAAAAATAAACTTGGCACGCCAAAAAGAAAAGTTAGGGGACGAAAAGCAGCAGCTAAATCTTGGGTGTTACATTCGGCAAGCTACATTTTCAGGGGTATTCTCATCCTTTCACGCGTTTAATGAGGGGCATATTGGACCAAGCATTGTGGGCACTATAAATACTCTAAAGATCAGATTTTCAAGGAGAAGGAAGTCATAATTCAAGTCACATTAGTTCATAATCATAGTGAGATTCTTAGATTAGAGAGAGAGAGGTAGTTACTTGGTAGTTTCTTAAGATTTCTTCTCACAAATTCTTAGATAACTTTTGATCTACCGTAGTGATCGTTGATCCGTTAATTCCTGCATTCTTGTCTCGTCTAAGACTACATTCTCACCGATTGAATTTCAGTTCCATTGTCGGATTTTGAGTTATCATTTTAGAGGTAAATTGTATCTTTCCAATTTTCATTGTAATATGTAATTCTCTTTACATTTCTTGCTTAATGATGATTGTACCTAGTTTAATTATTCTAATGTTTACTCAATTAGCCATGACCTAATTCCTTCATGTGTTAGTGTATGATGCCTATGGAGTAGTGTAGTGATATGTTGATCTTTTGAATGCTTTGAGTTGTTGTATGATCAATTCTCTAAATTGATGGATTGAATGAATGCTTGCATGTGTAGATGATCATTAGGGCCATTAGGGAGTCAGTTTTTTGCGAAAGTAGAGCTTATTTCCTAAATTCTCTTATATTAAGGCAAATGCATATCAAGTGTTTGATAAAATTCCTAAGGTAGTGAGAATTATCTTTAGTGAATTAGAAGAACAATTAGAGGCATTGATATGTTATTAGGGAAACCTTTTGCATGTTAGAGTGGCTTGTCCATTGATTATACACAATCTCATTGCATGATAAAGTGATACTTCACTACATGAAACATAGGATAGTACACTAGCACATACTCCTCACATTTGCTCACTTTGCAAACACAAGGTGATAGGTAGTTTACTCTTTTGACGCATTAGTAGACGATAGAAACCTTTCTCCTTTATTGCTTTGTTAGCTAGCCAATTAAACAACGAATTTTCCTTACAAGTCCCCGTCTCCTTTGGGTTCGATATATTTTAAAACTTGGTCAAGCTTACCACGCTCATAGCGAACACGTACACTTACGTGAGGACTTATTTACACCGAACAGGCCCCGAAGTCCGCCTTTTTAGAAGTGAGCATCGAATGCAAGATATACAAGTCATCACTTCTCACCCTGTTCGGCTCGATTCTTGCAAAGACAGTGTTTGCTATGATCCGGTGAGCACAATACAAGATAGGATTAACAAGACTAGAGGACTTAGAAAATTGAGGATTGAAGTTCTCAGCATCACTAATCCTTCTCCATATTTCTTGAGCTCTAGAAAACTTTTCCCAAACATAGAAATTTCCTTTCTCAACATTTTCTTCACACCCAAAAATCTCATTGATTTGATTTGTTGTCATGACATAGCTCTCATTCTTTATCAGGAATTTTGCTCGAATCGGAACTCCATCCACTTCTCTCACCTCAAGTGTGCTCAAGAATTCAATGTTTAATTCCTTGCATGAGTCGAAATGTTGAAGATTAAGCAAACCGCTCCATCCGATATTAGCAAACAAATCTTCAATGTCATTCCCAAAGTTACACTCTTCTAATGAACTCCTATCATAATATCTCCCCGCTTGGAAATCAATACCACAAACTTGAGCAAATTTCATAAAGTAGCTCCTTTTCTCGTCAAAGAACAATCCATAGTGGGTAGGTGATTCTCCACACTCTTTTAGACACTCTTCTTCCCATGTTGAATCATTCCATCCTTTCTTAGGTCTTGAGCTCGAAGCTTTGCTCTTACCTTTGCCTCTTTTAGACATATCCTACAAAAAATAAGCTCAAAGCATGATATATGAAAAATAAGCTCAAACATCACACTTCCTATAAGAATTGAATACATGAGAAAAGGAAGAACATTTAACTCAATTCATTATCAACTACATTCACTAAGTAGAATAGATTGAACATAATGAGTCTAATTCTAGAATCAAAGAAATCATGCAACTTATAGTCATGCTAATGTCATATATCAATGAAACCTCAAATAAGCAAAAATCATAGGTGAATCAACATCATTAACTCAACCTAGCATCAATATACTCATACCCATTGACAAATAGCACAACAATATCTTGACAATTCAATTTTAGCATAAAATTCCAAAAAAATCGTCACTATGCCTACACTCAAAAATTTAATCATCAATTAAGTCCAAAATTCACAAAATTATCATGCAATTGGGTTCCCCATGGATTACCCATCAACAATGTAGCATTATTTCATCAACAATTGCTCAAAATTAAGCTAGAATAAAAAAAATCCCCAATTTAAACTCAAGAATCCCTAAAAATTGAATTTCTCATTCTAGACAATGCTACCATGGAATTCCAATAAAATTGCAAGAAATAGAATGAGGAGAGTTAGAAGAACATACCTTTTGAAAGAATTGATGAGAAAAAAATGTAGAGATTGAGATATGGAAATTTTCTCCAACTTTTTTCTTCTTGATTTTGAGAGAATATGGAGTGCAAGAGTGAAGAGAGAAGTGTGTGTTTGTGTGTGGAATAAGTGGAAAATGAGGACAAAGAGTGAGTGGACAAACCTAGGGAAGTGTGGTCAAAGTTGGACCAAAAAATGGTCAAATTCGGATTTGTAAGGCATCACACGAGTCGGTGCCTATGGCCACACGAACCAGACTCGTGCGAGCACTCGTGTGCAACCCTGTCGCCCGAACCAGCGAGCCACCGCATGAGTGCAAGCTGCTGGGTGCACGAATCTTGGCCTGTGGGTGCACGAATCCGAGCCTTTTTGCACCACTTCGAATTTTCGTCTCTTTACACCTATTTCACGCCATTTTCTTCCATTTTCCTACACAACACAACTTAAAACTCCTCATGTAACATAAATGGTCATTGAACATCATCAAATTAATAATGAAAATGAGCAATTAATCGAAAAATTAATCACGAATCACACCCCCCCAAACTTTTTCGGATCAAGAATCCTAATAAAGTTTGGAAAGAGTGATTAATCAAGAAACTCAAGCTCAATAAACCATGCACACTCCATATCAACTCCTAAAACAAGAATATCTCAAAACTTTAAGCAAAATATGCTCCTCAAATCTATTCTTACACATAATAGCACAAAATCCACAAAGAGCAATCAAAACACAAAATCATGAGCTAAAAATGGCATTCATGTTTCTACCCCTAAAATCAAAAAGCAAAACCAAAACAACACAAACGATAAAGGATACGAAAAAGGATATAAGGGTGGGTTGCCTCCCACCTAGAACTTGGATTTAACGTCCCCTAGCCGGATGCTATAAAGCTCAAGTGACATCAAAATCAATAAGGGTTGAGTGACTTACATCACTCAATTTCCTTCTCCAAAAACATCCCTTCTTCACCACTTTCTTCACCACTTTCTTCACCACTTGCGTTACCCCCTTATCTTCATTCACCTTTTTTCTCTTTTCGAAAAGATCATCAACACAACATTCACTCTTAAGATCAAGAATGTTATCTTTTACCTTTTCATCACTTTCCATCCCATCTAGTTTTACTTTGTTCAATTCTCCTTCAATCTTCTTTGGGGAACTCTCGGAATTGTCATGGATTGAAAAAGTAGTTGTTTCACCATTCATTCCAAGAGTAACCTCTCCTCGCTTGATATAAATCAAGGCATCCGACGTAGCAAGAAAAGGTCTCCCAAAAATGATAGGATTTCGAATATCCTCCTCAATATCAAGTACAACAAAATCAACGGGATAAATGAACTTCCCCACATGAACAACCACATCTTCTATCACCCCTCTAGGCTTCACTTTAGAACCATCGGCCAATTGCACATTTATTGTTGTTGGCCTCAACTCATGTAAGCCCAACTTTTTAGCAATAGAGAGTGGCATCATATTCACACTTGTACCTAAATCACACAAGGCCTTCATCTTCTTACTTCCTTTTATGTGGCAGCTCAAAATGAAACTCCCCGGATCTCTAAGGTTTTTAGGTAGATGTTTTCGTATCAACTCACTACTCCCATGAGTAAGCTTGACCATTTCCGGTTCATTGGATTTCATCTTCCTTGCCATAACATCCCTCAAAAACCTTGTATAATTTGGCAATTCCTCAATAGCTTCTAGAAGAGGCATCTTTGAATATAGCTTTGTGAAAATCTCAAAGAACTTCTTAAATCTATCATCGAGCTTATCTTTCACTCCTTTCAAAATTTCCACCTTCACATCTTTTTCCACTTTCCCTTCTTCCACCTTTCTTTCCTCACCCCCTAGTTTTTCTACCCCTTCAACTTTCCTATCCTTTTTCTCCATTCTCTCAACTACCCCCATTACTTTCTCATCACCCTTCACAAAATATTCTTTCCCCTTAACACATTTAACTTCCTCCACCAATTCTACATGAAAATTCTCCATAGCATTTCTTTTCAACACCTCACTCTTCAACTCATTACAAGTAGAAATAGCATTAATATGCTCTCTTGGATTAGTTTCGGTAGTTGAAGGAAACTTACCCTTGTTGATTTGTGGACTCAAAGACGAAGCAATTTGCCCTAGTTGATATTCCAAGCTCTTGATTTGACTTGCTTGTGAAGTATACAAGTCATCAACTCTCTTGTTTGTTTCACTATTCATCTTTCTAAACTCCACTTCAAAATTGTCCAACTTCTTCAAAATCAATGTTAAAGTATCCTCCATGCTCCCTTTCCCTTCATTATTAGGTGGCTTAGACCCCGGATCAATCCCGGGTGGCAATTGAATTGCCCCCTTAGGATTAGAATATGAAAAATTCTCATGCGTCCTATTCGGGTTGTAAGGCGGGATACTTTGATTTGGATACGGACCTCCTTGTTGTCTAAAAGGTGGAGCAACATATGACCTTTGATTATTTTGGAAAGAATTGTTGTATTGAGGATGACCCATGTAACTCACTTCTTCTTGAGTAGCGGTAGTAGGAGGAGGAATACTCTCGACAACATTCACTTGCATAGGAGCTGGAGCTTGGTTTTGGTTTTGGCCTTCATAGACCAAATTACACACATTTGTCAATCTTTCCTTGAGAAGTGCAACTCGATCACCCATTCCACTATTGGAATCTCTTTGAAAAGCATCATTCGCAGCTATATTCTCGATGATCTCATTCACTTGACGAACGGTCTTAGTCCAAACCGAGCCTCCAGCACAAGAATTCAAGTAATTCTTGTCTCCTTCATGCAATCCAATTGTGAATGTCAAAAGTATATCTTCATCCTTCAAACCATGATGAGGACAAGCCAACAACAAGGTTTGGTACCTCTCCCAAGCACCAAATATTGTTTCTCTTGCCTTTTGACGAAAAGTCTTTATCACTTCCCTCGCCTTCAACATTTTTTATGGAGGGTAAAATTTCTTGAGAAATTGTGAACTTAACTTCTCCCATGTGGCTGCTTTCGGATTCATAGATCGGATCCATGTCTTAGCTCTCCCGGTCAAGGTAAAATTAAAGAAACAGAGCTTCTTTTCATTATCCGACATCCCTTTGTATTTGATCGTGTCGCATAACTCCATGAAGTTATTGAGAAGAGCATTGGGATCTTCTCGATCACTTGATCCTTCGAAAGGAGACTCCTTTAACAACTTCAACAGATTAGTGTTAAGCTCAAACTTCTCGGCATCTATCGGTGGTCTCTCAATACCATCATAATGCTCATTTACTCTTGGCTCAAAGTAGTCTCGGAGTAATGGTTCATTGTTTTGCAGTGGGTTCACGATTTGTGGTATTTGGTGTTGAGGTTGTGGTGGATATGGATAGTAAGGATAGTTATGTGGTGGTGGTGGATAGTATGGTTGGTTTATTGGTGGATAGTTTGGGTAGTTAGGATATTGAGGTGGGTAGTATGGTTGATTTGGTGGTGGATAAGGTTGATATTGACGTGGTATAGGTTGTGGTGGTGTAACCTCCCTTTGAGCCAAGTGATCCTCACCTTGATGCACTTATCCTCTTAATGGTTCCTCTTCTCTAATTTCATCTCGAGCTTCATTTATTTGATTATCCATGTTCTCTCGATTTAATCTAGCTTCTCTTCTTCTTCGTAGGCTCGTTTCAAGATCTAAATCAAAGGGTAATAAGTCTCCCCCTTGACTTCTCGTGTGCATATACCTACAAAAAAAATGAGTATCAAGTTCTCACAATAGTAACCAATCGAAAATAAAGGAAACAATAAACAACCAAACAATCTAGCCGTCTCCCCGGCAACGGCGCCAAAAACTTGTTTGATGTAAATAAGTCCTCACGCAAGTGTACGTGTTCTCTATGAGCGTGGTAAGCTTGACCAAGTTTTAAAATATATCAAACCCAAAGGAGACGGGGACTTGTAAGGAAAATTCGTTGTTTCAATTGGCTAGCTAACAAAGCAATAAAGGGGAAAGGTTTCTATCGTCTACTAATGCATCAAATAAGTAAACTACCTATCACCTTGGGTTGCAAAGTGAGCAAATGTGAGGGATATGTGCTAGTGTACTAACCTATGTTTCATGTAGTAAGCATCACTCTATCATGCAATGAGATTGTGTACAATCAATGGCAAGCCACTCCAACATGCAAAAGGTTTCCCTAATAACATATCAAAGCCTCTAATTGTTCATCTAATTCACTAAAGATAATTCTCACTATCTTAGGAATATTATCAAACACTTGATATGCATTGGCCTTAATACAAGAATGTTTAGGAAAATAGCTCTACTTTCGCAAGAGACTAACTCCATATTGGCCCTAATCTTCATATACACATGCAAGCATTCATTCAATCCATCAATGTAGAGAATTGATCTTACAACAACTCAAAGCATTCAAAAGATCAACATATCACTACACTACTCCATAGGAATCATACACTAACACATTAAGGAATTAGCTCATGGCTAATTGAGTAAACATGAGAACAATTAAGCTAAGATCAATCATCATTAAGCAAGAAATGTAAAGAGAATTACCTATTACAATGAAAATTGGAAAGATACAATTTACCTCTAAAATGCTATCTAGCAATCCGACAATGGAAATTGAAATTCAATCAGTGAGAATGTAGCCTTAGACGAGACGAGAATGCAGGAATTAACGGATCAACGATCAAAGCGGTAGATCAAAAGTTATCTAAGAATTTGTGAGAAGAAATCTTAAGAAACCCCCAAGTAACTACCTCTCTCTCTCTAATCTAAGAATCTCACTATGATTATGAACTAATGTGTCTTGGATTGTGCTTGAGAATCTAATCCTTGAAGTATTTATAGTGCTCACAATGCATGGTCCAAAATACCCTTCATTAAACGCGCAAAAAGATAAAACTACCCTTGAAATTGGGATCACCCAAACCATCGCACGAGTATAAGCACACGACCACACGAGTCTGGCTCGTGTAAGCACTCGTGTGGCTTGATCTAGCTCGAACCAGAGCCACCTCGCACGAGTGCAGGCTCATGTGAGCACTCGTGCGAGCCTTCACCTCCCGAACCAGAGGTGTGTCGCACGAGTCAGAGCTTGTGGTCACACGAGTCTGGGCTTGTGGTCGCTCGAGCCCGGACTAGACTTGTCCGATCGATCCTCGACTTCCTCGTTTTCTTCATATCTTGAGTTCTAGAGCTCCGATTGACTCGATTCTTTTTCCGTTGCGACCCTCTCTTCGAACTCTTCGACATGGTATATCATTTGCCTCCATTGGAGCAACTCACAATTTCTGGACTTTTATGAACTTGCTCGTCTCTTGCCGATTTTACTCGTTTTCACTACAAAACACATTTTCTTGCCACGAAATGGATAATAGCACAATTTATACCAAATTAGGGTCAAATATGAACATAAGCACATCAAAACCATATAGAAATGGATGCAGAAACATGCAATTAAGACCCTAATCAAAGTTCAGAGAAATGCTCTAACATGCTCAGTCAGGAAGATCCTGATGTTACTCAGCAAAACTGATAGTCCATAGGGGCAGCAGGGACACGTCAGTAATGGAGTCAGATTGGCTGAGTGTGAGTACTGTGCTCAGAAGCTCAGTAGAGATAACAAACCTACTGACTGCTCGGAAGCAAGTCAGTTGGACTACTATCTCAGTAAGCTAGAGTACGTGCGGAATGTGAGCCCTTAGTTTCTACTCGTTTTATTTTCTGAAAATGTTTTCTCTGAGTTTGCTTAGTAAATGGTGGTTAAGGCTGGTGCACAGTTTTACTGATTAGGGTGAAAAGTCAGTCCTGATAGTTTTCGAAACAATGCAGTAATCTCAGTTTAATATGATGACAGCTATGATCCTGAACAAGAATGTAAATCAGCATAAAAGGGTCTTTTTAACGTGGTTCGGAGATAACCAACTCCTATGTCCACGACATGATTTAACATGAAGCTATCTTCAAAACCCTGAGGATAGGTACTTGGTTTTTACGTGCCAAGGGATACGAATAGCCTACTCCCTCTCTTAGGAACTGACCCCTGGGCGTTTTACAAGTTCCAGTCCTTCTAACCAACCAATCTCACACCCTGAGTGGTTTGGTATTCTTGGTTTCCAACTAAGGATAACCCTAGCAATACAAAGCAATGCTAAAGATTAGAGCTATCAGGACTAAGCAAATACAGAGTGAATCCTACTACAACACTAGGGAAATTTAGATTCAGAGTGTTGTTCAAAGTATGCTTTGAGTGCTGGATTCTTGAGAGCTTTCGCTTGGAAATTTCCCGTTAGCCTTGAATGGGTGCAAGGCTCTCTGTATTTATAGGTAAGATTTGAAATTGATCCGTTGGAGGAGATCTTTTTAAATCTTTCCTATTTAGGGTGGTTGCAGGCTAGATGTACTTGTTGACCTTTTTCCCATGCTTAATCAGGAAATTCTGTCCCTCCACCTGCAACTCTGAGATGCATTAAATGCCGCATTAACTACTGCACAGACTCCGTACATGCGTGTCGAAAGGCGATTGTCTCTCCGTAAAAATGGATAGTTGATCGTCTGACACATGTCTTTCCTCGTACATTCAAATCTCCGAGTTTCTTGTCATTTACTCAGCATGAATGTTTGTCTTTAATGGAGTCCACTGACATTCTCTTTGTCTCTCAGGTTTTAACATAAATGTCAACCGTCCCATAACATAAATAACCTTTTTGCTTTGGACTTACATGGATCAGGTAAACTGACCCAAGGCCTAAGTCAGGTCTTATGAGCATTCAGCTTAGCCTGATAGGTTATTCAGCCCAGTGTGTGTAACCTTTTTGCTTTGGACTTACATGAGTCAGATAAACTGACTCAAGGTCTAAGTCAGGTCTTATGAGCATTCAGCTCAGCCTGATAGGTTACACTTACTCTTCACTGACTAAGTTCTGTCCTGAGCATGCTTAGTGTACTTAGTAGAAACATCAGTCAATGGTACTTTGAATTGTCTTCAGGATGAATCTTCAAGCTTCGGTCTTCAGCTTCAGTTCAGGCAATCTTCAACAAGACTGACTCTGACCTTCTTCAGGGTAAGTTGTACTTCAGACTAAAGTAAATTGGGTCGACTCCAATATTCTTCAGTCCTCAACACGTTCCCCCTGAACTGAATCCATAACTTGACTATCATGATCTAGACAATCCTGACTAACTGTACTTAGGTAAATCATCAGGGTTTTTGGGATCTAATCAAAACTCTCAGATTGTCCCAACAACCTCTCCACTCAGCATAAGCACCTGATAGAACGAGAGGAGACCCTGACAAAAAAGATGGATAAGATGAACAAATCATCCCAAGCGGTTGAAAGGATCAATATCTACCAGAAAACTGATGGGTCTAAACAAGGAATATGCTTCAATCCCTTGAGCACCTCTTAGGGCCAACCTGGAACTGCTTCAGGAAGTAGTTCTAAGGTGGTGTTTTTCAAAGCCCAGTCTGGTGACAAAGGCAAGAGTATTGCTCACCAGGCAAGTGGTTTAGGGAAGGGAAAGAAGACTGCTGAACCTGTCAGGCAACTGACTGGGATATCTAGGATCAAACCTTAGGGAAAGGCTCAGATGTCTCATCAGGCGCCTAGGAACTCAAGTCGGGGTAGACCTCAGGCTCAGAATGTTATAGCCAGGAACAAGGTGTTCGATGTAAATGAGTCCTCACGCAGGTGTACGTGTTCGCTATGAGCGTGGTAAGCTTGACCAAGTTTTAAAATATATCGAACCCAAAGGAGACGGGGACTTGTAAGGAAAATTCATTGTTTCAATTGGCTAGCTAACAAAGCAATAAAGGAGAAAGGTTTCTATCGTCTACTAATGCATCAAAGAAGTAAACTACCTATCACCTTGGGTTGCAAAGTGAGTAAATGTGAGAGATATGTGCTAGTGTACTATCCTATGTTTCATGTAGT
>JAPKLY010002128.1:0-12777 GCA_026898435.1 Prunella vulgaris | reverse complement strand
ATGATGGGGGAGATGACTTATTTCCTTGGACTGCAGGTGAAGCAGATGTCCAATGGAACTTTCATAAGCCAAGCTAAGTATGCCAAGAATCTGATAGAAAAGTTTGGAGTCAGTAGCAGCAGAGAAGCTAAGATTCCTATGATGGCAAACTTCAGCATGGATCCAGATGAGACTGGTGAGAAAGTGGATCAGACACAATATAGAGGACTTATTGGTTCTCTGCTATATCTCACTGCCAGCATACCTGATATTAGCTTCGCAGTAGGGGTATGTGCAAGGTTTCAGGCAAATCCTAAGAAATCTCATCTGGAAGCAGCAAAGAAGATTGTAAAGTATTTGAAGGGTACTTACAATCTAGGCCTCTGGTACCCAGCTGATGACAATTTTCAGCTGAGTGGGTATTCAGATTCTGACTATGGAGGGTGCAAGATTGATAGGAAATCAACCTCTGACACATGTCAGTTTCTGGGAAGTAAGATGATATCTTGGTTCTCCAAGAAGCAGACTTCAGTAGCTACTTCCACAACAGAGGCAGAGTACATGGCTGCTGGTAGCTGCTGTTCTCAGCTGCTCTGGATCAGACAACAGCTGAGGGACTACCATGTGATCACAGAAGAGATACCCATCTTCTGTGATAGCACAAGTGCAATAGCCATTACTCAGTTCTCCATACCAGATGCAAGCATGTGGACATAAGACATAAGCCATTACTCAGAATCCCTTCGAGACCATGCTGAGAAGGGAGATATCAGGATGGAGAAAATTCATACGGAGAAGCAGAGAGCAGATGTGCTTACCAAACCTTTAGCAGAGGTAAGATTCAGAGAATTAGTAGCTGAGTTAGGAATGATAGATGGAGGTGCAGTTTTCTAGAAAGAAAGTTTTTGGGAAAATAGGTAGTCAGCTGGTATCCAACTGAGGACTATTCTGCTGAAGTAATCAGCTGATCTTCACATCAGCTGATCTGGTATGTCTACTTATTCTTTCCTTTCTTTTCTCTATCTTGTTATGTCTAACTTGATACAGGGATATGTTATGAAAGTCAGACAAGGCCACCTTGCTTCAGCTGGTCCATGTTAACTGACAATATAGACCTAGATGAGCAGAAAAGATTTTCATGAAGATTATTCTTATCAGCTGACCTTGCCACGTCAGATTCACGATAAGTATTTCTATATTCTTCCGGTCGGTTTTAAAATTTTGTTTAAAATCTTTTCAAGAATTAATAAATCCCGTATTTCTAAAAATAATTTTAGAAAATTGGCAATCAAATCTTGTCTCTTATGAAAATTCGGGGATTTATTACCTTTTTCAAAATAAGGTGTCAGTGGTAATTAATTTCTGACCGCCTAAAATTTCTCTAAAAGCTATTTCATCATTACCTTTTTCCAAAAGGCGAATCTTTTGGCGGTCAAAACCTTTCGAAACCCTGACACCTACGCATCACCCCCAAAATTCTCAAAGGTCATCTAATCTAGACCTTTGATTTGTGTGATGAAAAATACAAATCTACGATCAAAATTGATCAGTTTTAATTTTGGAAAATCAGCTCATATATTTCGATTACTATATATATACCCCTTTAACTTCTTACTGAAAACCTTTCTGCTCCGAAATCTCTTCTTCCTTATTGTTACTGCATATTATTCTCTGTGCACTTAACCTCTATGTTAAAGGTATGGCATCCAAAGCTATGCAAAAGATGTTCAAAGAAAGGATGTATGCCGAGATGTGTGTCGATTACGACACGACCAGGGTTCCAGAAATTCGGGAAATCATTAACCTTCTTCAACATCACAATCTCCGAACCTTCATCTCCATGACCCCTCCTGACCATAAAACCTAAATTTTTACGCTTTCCAATTCCTCCTCATGGCCCAGTTTAGCTCAAACTCCATCTGATCCTTGGTTGATGGGAATACAGTGGTCATATCCAAGGATGCGGTTGTTAAACTCTTCGGCTTAACCTCTACTGGTGTTCTTCCACATAAATATAAAGAAGCCGACTACCTGGATACTTTCAAGATAATGGCCAGGAAGAGTTATAGGAATACCACCTCGAATCTGAAGAAGTTTATGTTGAGAAGAAGATTCAGGTTTCTGATGGATGTGGTAACCAAGGTTATCTTGGCATAACATGGGAGTTTGGATGCCATTACTAAACTTCGCCAGAGCGTGGCCCGCACGATCCTTGATGGGGTTAAAGCAGACTGGGTGAGTCTGCTATGGTTTCGCTTGGAACAGGAGTCCAAGAGATGTGTAGCTAAGGAAGTGGACGGTCAACAAGTTTACAGCTTCAAGTAGAAGTGCTCTATAGCTGCCAAGATTACTATAATCTTGAATCATCTGCTGCCCCAGCACAAGTGGGATGAAGATTGGGTTGTTGAGTACAACCATACCAAGTTTCTGAGGGGAAGTAACTTGGATGTCATTGGGCCAGCTGACTCTGATTCAAAAGCTGATCCAGTAGCTGCTGCCCCTGGTCCCTCTGCTGATCCTGGAAAGAAGCAGAAGAGGAAGGCTTCAAAGCCTGTTGGAGGGAGTAGGAGGAAGAAGTCTAATAGAGAGACTACTCCAGTTCAAAGGAAACTTTCCTTTGAATCAGATGATGAAGATACTGCTTTGCTGAGCAGTCTGAAGGAAAAGAAATCTTCAGCTGAGAAGGCTACTCTGCTGGTGGATGAGTCTTCTGATGTAGAAGAGGAGCAAGCCTATGAGGAATCAGCTGAGAGAGCTGGTTCAGATGAGGATTCTGCCTCTGACTCTGATGGAGGGGAGGAAGAGTCAGAAGAGAGGGAATCAGCTGAGCCTTCAGTTGCTGAGACAGAGGTTCTACATTCCTCTGAAGATGCACCATCAGCGGATACACCATTAGCTGCCTCACCCATCAGGTCAGCTTCACCATCTCCCTTATCTGATCCTTCCTAACACATTTCTCCTTCACATTCTCAAAAATCCCATACCTCTATACACTCCACACCCCCAGCCGATCCTTCACCTTCACAAATCCCAGCTGGCAATGAACCAGAGGAGATAGCTACCTCTGGTGAGCCTTCAGCTATTCCCAAACCATCTCTCCCTGAATTCATTAATCTTGAAAACCCCAACTCCCCCACAGAAATGGCCCAACAAGCCCGCCTTTCTCACCATCGTTCAAAGGGGCCTCTTGAACGAGGGATGATCATAACTGCCCTAGCCCACATATCCCTTTATATCCCAGAACTCAACCCATACCCTGCCTATCAAGACATTCTTGCTGATGGTCTCGCCTGGGCACAAGCGAGAGAAGGGTCAGTTACCTTCTTTCTGGAATTGATAAAGGAGATGGGGGAAGCAGCTTTTACCGAGTGGGAAGAGATTCTGACGGATGCCTTGGAGGTTAAGGCACCATCCCAGCTGACATCCCCTGAAGGGTTAAGGAAGGTTGCCCGTGCTTTATTGCTCAAGGATGGGGTTGCGCTGGATTGCCCGGAAACAGCTGAGTTAGAGTTCATCCCTCCGGCAGCAAATTTTGAGATCAACCCGGCTGATCAGGTAACCCCTACAATTTTGGGACAGCTTAAACATTATTTCGATGATCACATCAGGGAGGTCAAAGCCACTCTGTTGGCTGCCAAGTCTGCTGCCCCCTCTCTGATTGAACAACACGTTCATCAAGTTCTGCTGGATCACCGAAACAAGCTGAAAGAAGCTATGGAGGACAGCTTGTATGCTACCAGGATAGAATTTTTCCAAACTCTTCAGCATTTCAAGACGACAGCCAGTGTAACACCCCATTTTCAATTATATTATATCTTATATTTTAAAATAATTTAATTACTTTAAAATATTTAATTTTTATTTTTAAAATATTTGTTAGTTGAAGTTTTGGTTTACTAAATGGAAGAGCTAATATTTTTATGAACTTTAGAAATTTAGCAGGATGGCTTACTGAGGAGACCTAGCTCGATTGCGACTCACTCGACGCAAACAAGTAAGAAAGAAAAAAAAAAATGAACTAATTAGGAATAATCTACTACAAAAAAAAGGGTATATAATAAGAATTTTTGTATGTGTTATAGTACTAATTAAAATAAACCTTAAATATTTTATATGAAAATATTCACTATACTAAAGTGAATTCTTCATAATTATTTAAGTTACAAAAATTTAATATAGTTTATTCGAATTATTTTAATATCTGAATCATGAATGTATTTCTATAAATGTGTATATATCTTATACTAAATTCTATTGACTAAATATTCTTAATATTATATTATTAAATAATATTAGTTTGTTATTAAAAGAAAATAATATATATATATAAAAAAAAGATTAAAAAAAAAAGAAAAAAAAGAAAGAAAGAAAAGGGAATAAGAAACGTTGGTTGAGACTTGAGAGGGGTGACCAAACTAAGCTTGCATGTGTAGTATTTGTAATGTTGAAGCAGCCCATATAGTTGCATGTCCATTCCAAAAATTCTTCTGACCTCTTCCCAACGAATTTGACAAAACCCTTTTACCACTTTGAGCTACTATGAGTTAAGAACATATATTTAAAATTTTAGAATTTTTGGAGTTGTTTTCGAATTTACATGATTTTCCCTTTGAGGTGCTGCAGTGAAGAAAATCGCCCTTGTTTTTGGTGATGATTTTAAAAATATTTTGTGATTAGATGGCTTTGTATTTGAGGTTGATTTTCAACTATGTTGTTCCCCCATGTTATAGATTTCATAAGAATTTTATTTTGATACTTTTGGAGTTATATTTGATTTGTTTTGATTTTTTTTGTAAATAGTGTTATTGCTGTAAATGTAAAATGTTTTTGTACCCTACTAGAAAAATCATAGAAGATAAAATAGATGGGATTAAAATGTGAAAATTTGATATATTTTAATACTGACTCTTAAAATCATTTAAAATTTTATTTTATATTTTTCTAAGTAATATTCAATATTTTCTAAATTTTGGAAAAATATATGACCTAGACCCTATTAATAACTCATTTTTCAATCAACTTGTGAAAATCACAATAAAATATCTACAAGCTATTTTTAATTAAAATTTTTACAGTATTTAAATAATTGAGTGATGAACCTACTGTATAAATTTTGCGAAATTTTAAGATGTGTATTTTTGCCAATAAATTATATACTATAGTGTGTCCTTTAGGAATTCGATTTGGGAGGTAGTAGTACTTTTTTAGTGTTATTAAGTTAGTAGAAATATTTGGACTATATTATGAACGACACATATGTATGAAGTATATAGGTATAGCTAGATGTTAAAAGTATTGTAAGAGTTACATTTTATAATTATATGATTTAGCGATTAAAAGACTAAAAGGTTAATCAATATATCGAGTGCAGTGCGCGACGACTGGACTCTCCGGAAGCTACCTCACATTGTCAACTGAAAAGTGAGTAACCTCTAATTCATTATGCATTAATTAGAATAATTTGTGTGTGTACGAGCAGGCAGATCTTCGGATTATGCTCTGTGTGAATTATGCAAGTCTACGGACTATACTCTGTGTGAATTTTAGCTAGTCGACGGGCTATGCTCTGTGTGAATCAAGACAGGTCTACGGACTACGTCGGTATGAACTTAGTCGGGCCTATGGGTCTGGCATGTACTCGGTTGACATGCTATTAGTCTCTTTAATGCATTATACATTTTATGTTATCCCACTGGGCTTCTCCTCTGGGAGAAGGCTCATGATGCTACTTTAACTGTTTCAGGAAACTTTGGCGGTGAGGAGGACGCGTGACTGACTTGACCGACTCTATCTAATTAAAAGTGTAATGTCTTAAGTCCTCTATAAGGAGTTAATTAAGTATTTCCTTATGCTATCGTTTGAAGATGATTTCCAAAATTGTATGCTTATACTACTTAGTAAGTCGTCAATGTCTTTTCCTAACTACTAGGATGTTATGATAATATTTTGGATGATGTTTTGTGTGCATGACTAGTCTATCATATGGTGGTGTGTCTTTTATGTGAGTTAGTTATACATTTGATCTCGAGCATGATAATCTATTTTTGTAATATATTATTTAAGTAAGAGTTTGATTTAGAGATGTGGGTATGACACGAGTTAGGCACAAGCATGATTAGGCATTTAAAAAAAAATCAACTCGAGTTTATACAATACAGTCTTCCACCGATAAAATTTTATAGTCATTTATTTTCAATTTCAAATGAAATCACTTATTATTTTTATGACAAATAATGCATCTTTTAAATAAATATAAAGAAAAGAGATAACACTCCTACATTGGGGGCGTCACATCGTGGTATCAGAGCCCAGGTTGGGTTTTTCCTCCTCGAACTCTAAGTCAAACTTATCAAATCTTAATTATTTTGCTTGATAAAGGTATATGAAATTTAGTATCACTAAATGAAAATTTATATCAATGGAGTCTGCAGTCGGCACACATCCAAATAACCACCAGGTAACTTATTGAAATTCATTTTTATTTTATCTTATTTTATTTAAAAAAACCTTATTAGAGTTTTACTGAAAGGTCGTTTGTGCTTCGGAGACTTATGTTTTTGAAAAGACGTTACTTATAATCGTATTGATTAATGATGAAAGAGATTTATGAAGAGAAATGTCTATGAATGTGATGAAAATAAGATTTTTTTTTCAAATGTTTAATTGATAATATTTTCATTGTTCTATTCTATTTATGGTATTTTATTTCCAATTAATTTTTAATAATTTTCTATAAAAAAATGTGTTTACTATTCCAGTTTGGATACTATTTTCTTGATATCTCATGTGATTACACTTGACCCCTGAGATTGATGCGATTAAACCTGACCTAGAACTAGTTGCCAGGATGGATCGTGACGCAGCTCGTAGGGAGCGCTATGAGATTGAGTACCGTGACTGTTATCAGAGGGGATGGGAGACTATGGAGGAGTTTGTGGCTCGGATCGGTGAGGCACGTAGACGTGCACAGACTTTTGGTATGACTGATACCGAGTACGATGCTGCGAGACATATGAGGGACAGGGTCTACCCGATTTATCGGGCGATTGCACGGAGGACATTTCGCTATTTGACTATTCTTGATTGCACAGAGTGTCCCCAGATGCACCTCGAGACTTATCAGCTAGAGTTACAGGATGCAGCAAGATGGTATGATGACAAGGTACAGGAGATAGCAGACTTGGAGGCTGATGGGCATCGTTATAGCGTACGCGCGACTGGTTCGGCGATCCGCCTCCAGAAATTAGAGGAGCGCATCGCCGAGGAGCGTGTATCTCAGGAGATCTGCAGCACTCAGGCTCAGGAGGCCTTCCAGAGAGCTGAGGCTATCAGGGCATACCTCCAGATGGAGTACACCCCTGATCTTGAGGGCAGTGACCACTCTGTTGTGGCTGCTTCTCCCGAGTACATCCCCGCCCCCTACCCGATTGATAGCCAGGTGATACCCCAGTTTGGAGTTAGAGAGTTTCCCGATGAGGCCGGGCCGAGTGAGCCACCTCATGATGACCTTGGGCGTGCTGCGAAGCGCCCACATTGTGGTTTGTTTGATGAGGGCGGTGACGAGAGTTGAGACTCTGGCTAGATAGTAGAGTCTAGGAAAGACCTTTTTGTGTACCACTTTTACACCGGTTGAAAGGCATAGTAGGCCTCCCGGTTAATATGTAGATCTCGTACATTGATCTCACCTTTTGTTTGTGTATGGCAGTAGACTATATCTTTAGCCTTCCTTGACTACTTTGCTTATATTCAAACTTTAACATCTAACTTGCATGATATGTATGAATGCCTATTGGTATGGAATAGATGCTTACTTTTGTTAAATCAAGTGTTTATATACTTGTTTACGTGTTTGTTGTTTCTTGCCCAATTCTTTTTAGAACTAGAAAAAGAAAAGGGGAATTAACTAATCAAACTAAAAGAGTAAGGAAGATTTATTCTTTCTTGTAGGTCTATCATCATGGCCTCACCACCACGAGAAAGAGAATACGAAGAGCAACCTGCTGACCAGAATGCAGATGCTAACTTGGCAAGGGACTTCTTCGCACAAATGTGAGAATTCATGCAGCAACAACAGCCTGCACCTGTTCAAAACAACCTAAAACAAAACTTGAGGTCAAAACCAGTGGTGGAACAATTCAGACGTTTCCAACCACCCAGGTTTAATGGAAAGGAAGGACCAGCAGTAGTTGAAGAGTGGATTGCTGAGCTTGAAAGAATCTTGAGCACATGGAGTTGACCGAGACACAAAAAGTTTCGTGTGCGAGGTTCCAATTATCTGAAGATGCAGGGCAATGGTGGTTATCCCATGAAAGGACTCTGACGGTGGAAGGAAGACGTGCTCTTGGATGGGACGAATTTAAGGAGATTATCCTGAACCGTTACTTCCCACAACCACTGAGAGATCAAAAGGAAATATAATTTATGAATCTTCGACAAGGAACCAATACTGTCACAGAATATGAGCGAAGGTTCAACTCACTCTCCAAGTATGCTCCGCACCTAGTAAATACTGATGATCGAAAGGCACGCAGATTTGAGAGAGGATTGCGTCCAGAAGTGGGAGGGATAGTATCCGGGTTAAGGCTACCCCATTTCAGAGATGTCTTTGAGAGAGCAAGAATAGTATCGATGAGTTTGGGCTTGGAGAATGAACAACGACAAGTGCCAAATCAGTTTAAAAGGAAGGGTGCACCAATATTTGGTCCAAGGGGGAGTAATATGGCTAGAAATGTTCGACCTTCTATGGCCATACCTCCAAGAATGACACCACCTTGCCCAACTTGCAATAAGAATCACCAAGGAGAGTGTCTCCTAGGGAAACGTATGTGTTATCGGTGTCGAAAACTAGGTCACTTAGCCAATGCGTGTCCAGAAGTGATAGGTGCACAGACAAGAAATAATGGAAATATCGTACCACGACCGTCAAGGGTGTTGAATCCTTGAGGAGAGAACCAAAAAGGGAAGGCAAAGTTGAATGCAATTCCCAATGTTGAGTACGCTGAGGAAGAGGGATACCCGGAAGAGGAGCAGCCGGAAGAAGGTGAAGGAGCAAATGAAACTATGGCAGGTACAATACTTGTCTCAAATATGCCAGCATATATTTTGTTTGATACTGGAGCATCACATTCTTTCATATCTGACACCTTTAAGAAGAAACTTAAGCTAGATTGCATTACGAATGTGAATCTAGAAGTTAGATTGCCTTCAGGAGAAAACATTAGAATTAGAAGCTTAGTCAAGAACGCTAAGTTACATATAAGCGGCAATGACCTACCTGCTGATCTGCACATGATCGGAATGAAGGGCTTTGATATCATCCTAGGAATGGATTGGTTGAGCAAACACAAAGCTGTAATTCGATGCTTGGAACGGAAGGTAAGCCTTGAAACAACGAATGAGCAACATCTTACCTTTTGCGGAGCAAGTAAACAAGGGTATGAACCTGTCATATCTGCTATGAAGGCAGTCAAGCTATTGAAGAAAGAAGGGTGTCAAGCATACTTGGTGAATATTGTAAAGGTAGAGAAAGAAAAGTTGACACCCTCAGATATATCAACAGTGAAGGACTATCCTGATGTATTTCCAGAAGATCTCTCTGGAATTCCACCAAATCGATCCATTGAATTCACTATCGACCTAATTTCTGGAGCTGCACCAGAATCGAAGGCTCCATATCGAATGTCACCAAAAGAACTACAGGAATTAAAGGTTCAGTTAGAGGAATTATTGGACAAGAAGTTCATTCGACCTAGTGCTTCACCATGGGGAGCACCAGTGCTATTTGTGAAGAAAAAGGATGGAACGATGAGAATGTGCATCGATTACAGAGAGCTTAATCGGTTGACGATAAAAAATAAATATCCTTTACCAAGGATTGAAGATCTCTTTGATCAATTGAAAAATGCGGGAGTATTTTCCAAGATTGACCTCAGGTCTGGGTATCACCAACTCAAAGTCAGAGAAAGTGATATTCCAAAGACTGCATTTAGAACTCGATATGGTCATTATGAGTTCACTGTAATGCCATTCGGAGTTATAAATGCACCCGCAGTATTCATGGATTTGATGAACCGAGTGTTTCATTAATACTGAGATAAATTTGTCATCGTGTTCATTGATGATATTCTGGTTTATTCAAAGGATACTAAGCAGCATGAGGGACAGCTTAAGGCTGTATTAGAAGTTTTGCGACGAGAGAAGTTGTATGCTAAATTCAGCAAATGTGAGTTCTGGCTCAACAGAGCAGCCTTCTTGGGGCATGTGATCACGAATCAAGGGATTGAAGTTGATCCCACCAAAGTCGAGACAGTTCTAAATTGGAAAGCACTATCCAATGCGAGCGAAGTTCGCAGTTTTCTTGGATTGGCGGGCTATTATCGAAGATTCATACAAAACTTTTCTCGTATTGCAAAACCACTCACACATTTAACAAGGAAAAGTGAAAAGTTTGAATGGACACCCGAATGTGAAGCTAGTTTTTAAGAGTTAAAACGAAAGCTAACAACTGCACCAGTTTTGACAGTGCCTGAAGGATTCGCAATCTACACGGATGCCGCTAAGTTAGGATTGGGTTGTGTCCTAATGCAACATGGAAAAGTTGTAGCTTATGCATCACGACAATTAAAGGTGCACGAACATAATTACCCAACACACGACTTAGAGTTAGTCGCGGTAGTACATGCATTAAAAATATGGAGACATTACCTGTATGGGGGAAAGTGTGAGATCTACACGGACCATAAAAGCTTGAAATACTTTTTCACACAAAAGGAGTTGAACATGCGTCAAAGAAGCTGGCTAGAATTGGTAAAGGATTACGATTGTACCATCCACTACTACCCAGGCAAGGCAAATGTGGTAGCAGACGCTCTTAGTAGGAAAGGAAAGGGTCAATTAGCATCATTACCTACTCATCAAGATCGTCTGATTGAAGAATTTGGCAGAATGAAGCTGACCATTGTTGAACCGAATCAGTCAACCTCAATACTAGCCACAATAATGGTTCAGCCGACATTAAGAGAACAAATCATTGATGCTCAGAAGAGCTATCGATTTCTCCAGCAGATGAGCAATAAAGTCAAAGAGGAAGCAACGAAAGACTTTTCTATAGCCTCAGACGGGGCACTCATCTTTAGAGGTAGAATTTGTGTACCGAAAGGAGATGAGTTGCGGGATGAGATAATGAGAGAAGCCCATTATACTCCATATACTGCACATCCGGGTGAAACAAAGGTGTACAAAGACCTCAAGAGTAATTTTTGGTGGAGGGCCATGAAGCGTTCGATTGCTCAGTTTGTTAAAAGATGTCTTACTTGCCAAATGACCAAGTCTGAACACCAGCGACCAGCCGGACTGTTGAAACCATTGGATATTCCAGAATGGAAATGGGAACATGTGACAATGGATTTTGTGACGGGTCTACCTAGAGGTCCTAAACAACATGAAGCCATATGGGTCATAGTCGATAGGTTAACCAAAGTCGCTTGATTTATACCAGTCAAGATGAACTACCCAATGAACCGACTAGCTAAATTATACCTCGATGAGGTAGTACGGTTGCACGGAGTTCCAGTATCGATCATCTCCGATCGTGACCCACGTTTCACTTCAAATTTTTGGAAGAGCTTGCAATCAGCTATGGGCACCAAATTAAGTTTTAGTACAGCCTTCCATCCACAGACTGATGGACAATCGGAGAGAACAATCCGAATTCTAGAGGACCTATTAAGGACATGTGTTGTGGATTTCGGAGGAAGTTGGGAAGATTATTTGTCCTTAGTTGAATTTGCCTACAACAATAGATATCAGTCTACCATTGAAATGGCACCATATGAAGCACTTTATGGACGACGATGTAGGACACCAATCCACTGGGATGAGGTTGGAGTTAGGAAAATATTGGGCCCTGAACTGGTGGAGAAATCTGTGGAAGTAATTAATAAGATCCGTGAGAAAATCAAGATCGCTCAGGATCGCCAAAAGTCATACGCAGATTTGCGGAGGAAGAACTTACAATTTGAAAAGGGAGAAAAGGTATTCGTGAAGGTTTCACCCATTAAAGGGATAATTCGATTTGGAAAAAGAGGAAAGTTAAGACCGAGATATGTGGGACCATTTGAAATCTTGGAACGAGTTGGAGATGTGGCATATCGACTTGCTTTGACTCCGGAGTTATCTTATATTCATAATGTCTTCCATGTATCAATGCTTAGGAGATACGTCCCTGACCCCAGTCACCATGTCAGACTCGATGATTTGGAAGTCAACAAGGATCTTACATATAAAGAACGACCAATAGGTATTCTTGGAAGAAAAGTTAAGACCTTGAGGAATAGAGATATACCCTTAGTCCTAGTGCAGTGGAATAGACATGGAGAAAGAGAGGCAACATGGGAGCGCGAAGAGGAGATGCTAAGTAAATATCCTGAACTGTTGGTCAATTAGGTGCAAATTTCGGGGACAAAATTTTTAAAAGGTGGGGAGAGTTGTAACACCCCATTTTCAATTATATTATATCTTATATTTTAAAATAATTTAATTACTTTAAAATATTTAATTTTTATTTTTAAAATATTTGTTAGTTGAAATTTTGATTTACTAAATGGAAGAGCTAATATTTTTATGAACTTTAGAAATTTAGCAGGATGGCTTACTGAGGAGACCGAGCTCGATTGCGACTCACTCGACGCAAACAAGTAAGAAAGAAAAAAAAAGTATGAACTAATTAGGAATAATCTACTACAAAAAAAATGGTATATAATAAGAATTTTTGTATGTGTTATAGTACTAATTAAAATA
>JAPKLY010002127.1:0-29112 GCA_026898435.1 Prunella vulgaris | reverse complement strand
CCCCCCCACTGTCGAGCAATTGCAAGAGGCTTGCGGGGACGCCATGCTGAACTTGGGCGAGTTCGATGCCAGCGGGCTAACTGGTAATATCACTACTGAGGCCGAGCTCGCCATTCCCGTTACCCAGATCGCTCCTGCCCCTACTGAGGTCGCTGCTGATGCCCCTGCTGCCCCCACTGCTTCTGAGACTTAGGCTTTTTCTCTCGCTTTCCTAGTTTAGTTTTTTTTTTTCCGAGTTATGATAGGTCGCCGGGTTGTGGAGCTCGCCCAGAAGGAGCTCCATTTTTGTAGCTCTTGATTTTTGTTTTAAGTAGATCTAGCTCGCCGGGTACGTGCAGCTCGCCCAGAAGGAGCTTTTTGCAGTTCAAAGATGGCCAGCTGGTCTGCCTTTGTGGCCAGCACTGCTACTCATACTTAGGATTTTTTCAAGTATATTTTTTACTTGAAAATTTCTTAAGTATCTTTTGAATATAAGTCGAGCATTTTTTGTCCAACTCTTTTCATTTACGTCTTTGCACTTTTTACGTCATAATTTTTTAAAAATAGCTTGTTCTTGTTTATTTTCCTAGTACATAATTGTTCGTCTTATTCTACTTTGAGAAGCGAATCGTTCGTTTTATATCACTTACGACTACGAATTGTACCTCTTGTTGATAGAATTTATTAATCGTGTTTGATATGTGGCTAGTTATAACATGTTAATTCCATCAAACAATAATCCAAGAATTTGTGTTCTTGGATATAATATGAGGAGAGGGAGTAGAGAGTTTAGAGAGAGAAATATTGTAATAGGCATTGTATTGATTTTCAGAATTGTGTGAATAGTACAAGAGAGGTCTTATTTATAGGTGTGTGAGTGTGAGACGGCACCTTACGAGCCTATGTGGCTTCCGGTGTTGACGAGGGTTCCTTACCCTCGTCTTGGTCCCTCACACTGCTTCCTTTATCATGCCTCGTCCTACTACTATGCCTTAGACTGGATGGGCCTCATTAAAAACCTCACCGTAAACCACCCTTGTGGATAAACCGGACGAAGGGAAAAAGAGCGTGCCATCGGGGTCCTATTTGACTAATAGGCGAGCTCATCGGTGAGCTCGGAGATGGGCTACAGTGGTTTGGGCGAGCTCTGGGGCGAGCTCCAGTGCCTTACGGATGTTATGCGATGATGGAACTCGACGAGGCCTTCCTGGGGATACAAGGCGAGCTCTGGGCGAGCTCTAGGATGACAGAGATGACCCCTTTTGGGCGAGCTACGCAGGTGAGTCATCTCCATGTGGGCGAGCTCCGCACCTTTAAGGATCTGGGTGGGTCCTGACGACCTGCCAAACCTTGGCGATTATTCGTATACGAATGGTACTAGTTCGCCAGTCCAACATTTGCCCCCCAGCTAGCATGTGTCATGACCTCGTCAAATGTGCAGGCGAGCTGGAGAACTTGAAATTCGGCGAATTGTCCCTGGGCGATTGCCGAGCTAGCAGGAGAGCTCGGTGAAGGCGGTTATTCTTGGTCGTCGTGGTCGAATCTGAAAAATTTAAAAAAAAAAATCTCAAGAACGAAAAAGTTAGGGTTTGGTTGAAGGTTTGAAGATTTGAAGGTGTTCTTGATAAAACCCAAGAACACTTGAAGATACACATACATCTTCATCCCTTGGACGAAGAACCCAGATTTCCGGGCAACAAATCTTCAAGTTTTCGGAGATTCCCAGCTAATAATATCCCAAGTCCGGGGGGAATATGAGGCAAAAGACCAGCAGATGATGACCTACCAGAAAATAGCCGCGCATCTGATCTCGATGTTTACACAAGTTTACATCAATCAGATACCGCGGCTAGAGAACACACAAGCAGATGCTCTAGCCCGGCTAGCTACTAGCAACGGCAAAGCCGAATTCACGGAGGTTGTGATCACCACACTGAAAAACCCCTCGACGTCCGATTACAAGATAAATCAAACCTCGAGTGGGGGGCAGGAGGATAGTGAAGATAGTGAAGATGGTAAAGATTGGTGCACTCCAATCCGAAAATACTTAGCAGACGGAACAACCCCCGTGGACACCTGGGAAGCTAGCCGGTTAGTAAAGCAAGCTGCCAGATATACGCTGCTGGATGGCCAACTCTACAAACATGGATTCTCTCTACCTCTACTCAAATGCCTAACTAGGAAGCAGGGGTCCGAAGTGTTAGAAGAAATTCACGAAGGGATTTGTGGGAGTCACGCTGGGGGGCAAGCATTGGCATATAAGACGATCAGACAGGGCTACTACTGGCCCACTCTTCGCAAAGATGCCATCAGCTTCGCTCGAAGGTGCCGAAAGTGCTAACTTTTCGCACCTAACATCCACTCCCCAGCCAACCAGCTTAAGTCGGTTTTCAGCCCATGACCTTTCGCAAAATGGGGTATCGACTTGATCGGCCCATTTCCACCTAGCAGAGGCGGTGTAAAGTTTGCTGTCGTAGCAGTAGACTACTACACTAAGTGGGCTGAGGCCGACGCTCTCACAACCATAACCCAAGAAAGGATGATCGGCTTTATTTGGAAAAACCTGATCTGCAGGTTTGGACTCCCGTAGTTGGTCATCACTGATAATGGAAGGCAGTTCGACGGACAGAAGTTGAGGGACTTTTGCAGCTCATGGAACATCAAGAAGCACTACTCAACTCCATATCACCCCCAGTCGAACGGCCAGGTCGAGGTGGTGAACAAGATCCTGAAACACATACTGAAGCTCCGCCTCGAAGAAAAGAAGGGGAGCTGGGCAGACAAACTCCCGGAGGTCCTATGGTCTTATAGAACTTCCTATAGGGCCAGCACCGGGGAGACCCCGTTTGCCCTAGCCTTCGGGACTGAAGCCGTAGTCCCGGTAGAAGTCCAGAACAAGACTTGGAAGGTGGTGGGGTATGATGAAGAAAAGAATGATGAAGCCTTGGCAGTAGAAAAAGGTCTGATCGAAGAGACCAGAGCTTCGTCAGAAATGAAAAACGCCACCTACAAGCTCAGAGCGGAAAAATATTACAACTCTCAGGTCCGAGACCAAAAATTCAAAGTCGGAGACTTGGTGTTAAAAAAGAAATTGATGGCCCCACCAGGTGTATTCGGTTCAAACTGGGAAGGACCATTCCGGGTCACTGCAGCCTGGCCAAACGGTACATATGATCTAGAAGACGCAGAAGGCAAAGCTTCGTCATACACCTGGAGCTCGGCACATCTAAAAAAGTTCTACCAATAGACTAGAATCCTGTAATAGACTAGTCGAAGGTTTGCATCAGAAATATAGATGGCAACCGATGTAAATTACGTTGCTGTAAAAATTCAGAAAAATTCCCAAGTGTTTGGACCTATGCAGCTCTCCAACCAGGCGAGCTGCACCAGGTCGCCCACTGCTCCTGGTAGCTCGCCAAACCTAGCTCGCCCACATGCTCAAAAATCTGCAATGCGCAAGGACCAAGGTCCCAAGCGTTGTAATTAAATAGCTCGAAGGCAAAGGCCAAAGTGCCCAAGGTCGCGAAGGTACCCTTCTTAAAAGGTTGCTAAGCACCTACTGCCACAAAAAGACAAAAACGTCTAAGGCAAGGTTCATGAAACCCAATGGCCCAACGCGAATCAATCGAAGTGCAGTTCGCTGCCCTAAGTGGCCTAAGACGAACGATTCGCAGCCCTAAGTGGCGTAAGACGAAGAATACGCACTCTAAAAACAGAGGTACAATTCGTAGTCGAAAGTGACGTAAAACGAACGATTCGCTTCTCAAAGTAGAATAAGACGAACAATTATGTACCAGAAAAATAAACAAGAACGAGCTATTTTAAAAATTAATTATAACGTAAAAGCGCAAATACATAAAGGAAAAAAGTTGGACAAAAAATGCTCGACTTATATTCAAAAGATACTTAAGAAATTTTCAAGTCAAAAATATACTTGAAAAAATCCTAAGTATGAGTAGTAGTGCTGGCCACAAAGGCCGACCAGCTAGCCGTCTTTGAACTACAAAAAGCTCCTTCTGGGCGAGCTGCATGTGCCCGGTGAGCTGAATCTACTTGAACGCAAAGTAAAGCTACAAAAATGGAGCTCCTTCTGGGCGAGCTCCACAACCCGGCGACCTACTACAAGTTGGAAATTAAAAAAGCTAATCTACGAAAGCAAGGAAAAATCCTAAATCCCCGGAGCAGCGGGGACATCGGAAGGCATCTCGGAGGCGGCAGTAGGCACATCAGCGGTGACCTCGGCAGGGGCAGCGGCGACCTGGGAAGCTGGAATGGCGAGCTCAGCTTCGGAAGTGATATTACCAGTCAGCCCGCTGGTATCAAACTCGCCCAAGTTTAGCATAGCGTCCCCACAGGCCTCCTGCAGTTGCTTGACAGTGAGGGGAACGCGATCTCCCTCGCGAGCGACCTCCTCTGCCTCACCAAGGTTCAGCTCCGGCACCTCGACTGTCTTGATAATTCGAAAGCGGTCCGGTACGAAGTCGAGAGGAAAGCCGAGCTCAGGTAGGTCGCCGATATCCAGCTCGGTGCCATCGGGAAAGGGAACTCGGTCCAGGCATGCCTTGAAGTCGCCCACGACTGCCTCCACCTCGTCGTCCCTATGAGCTCGGGCCCACCAGAGAGTCCGCAGAACCTCAGCATAACATTGAACGCATCCTCCGCAGCTCGGCAATCTCATTCGCCTTCGCCTCTAGTTCGCCCCTTAGCCTCTCACATTCGGCGTTGGAGCTCTTCACCAGACCCCGCTGCAGTGCGCGGTCTTTCTTCGTGATCCCGTGGCTGTCGACCTCCTGGGCGAGCTGGGCGGCGAGCTCCTCTTCCTTAGCCCTTATCCTTGCCTCTGTCTCCTGCTCGAGCCGGGCGAGCCGGCGTTGGATGGTCTCAAGCTGCTGGAGGGCGCTTTGCTCGGCGGTCAGTGATGCCTCAGCCCGTTCCTCGGTGAGCTGCGCCTGTTTTTTCGCTTTGTCGGCAGAGTCCGCCAACGCCAGCATCCGCTTGTTCCTGTCGGAGTGACCTGCCTCCAACTCGGTAACCTGCTCGAGGGCCTTTTGATTGGCGAGCACCAATCTACTCGAATAGTGGCCCGAGAGAAGGAGGTTGTCCCTCAGGTCCTGACTGTTGATACCCGCCACCAACGGGGTCATCCAATGCCTAGGCATCTCTCTCACAGCATCCCGGGCTATGCCCGGAGGGAGATTCCGCATCGAAGTGAGAGAGTGAGATCGCTCAAAGGCATGCAGAACCTCGTGGCGATTCGGGAAGGCGATTGGAGCATAACTGCGAGATCGAAACAGATGAAAACTGTTAGAAAAATAAAGGATTGAAAAGCAATGAAAGTCAATTGGGCGAGCTACTTACTGAGCTCGGGCAGGATCCCAACCCAGTAGCGTGTCGTCGGTGGTTTGCACCCCGAATGGAGAAGGCGAAGGGAGCGAACTCCGAATGGGCGTGGCCGCCAGCGGGGCGGTGGATTAGACAGAGCCCCCCTGTCCTGACCTCGCCGAGGTCCTCTCAGCCCGGTCGGACTCCTCGTCAACCAGGCCGGTGTATCTCGTTCTCTTGCGAGCTGGGGGATCCTCCTCGCCAGCTCGGGATCCACCACCACCTTGGGCCCCCCTCTCTCCTCGACCTCGCTCGGAGGGGGCAACAACTCATCCTCCACCTCGCCCGGCCCGGGCGACCTCTGATGCCTTGGACTTTTCAGGAGCCTTGGCTTTCTCCTTTTGGGCTCCCGATCCACCTGCCTCGCCCTTTTGGGAGGCGAGCTCTGCCTTCTTGCTCGCCTCCAGCGGGAGCACAGACGGTGGGGCAAGTCTGTTGGGGCGAGGTGGGCCCATCTCGAATCGCTCTTTCACGAGTTGATAGGCCTCGGGGACCTCAGCGATCGGGATGGCAACGAAGCTACCACCTGCACAAAAATTACAAATGTCAGCATAATGGGCGAGCTACCCCCCCAATAGGCGAGCTGCAAAGAGTTGGACCTGGGAGCTCGGGACCTTGGATGTCAAGGTGGTGCGGTAGTGTAAGGAGCCCGGCGAGCCGCAGGCAATGGTACGCGCACAAATGGGCGACCTGTCTGTCCTTCTCGCTTCTCAAACAGCAGATGGCGCGCACCACGTCGAAGTGCACCGACACTCTAGGCCTACCCCGGCTGGATTTGTGTCGCTTCGGAACTGCAAAAGGAAAGAAAATTAGAATTAGTATATCTAATTCAACCCACGCACACCGAAATAGGAGACCTACTGCTGGCTTCCCCATATCCCTCTGGAGTGGGAATACGATCACCCCGTCCATGATACGTGTTGGAGGCTCGCCAGTCGCCGCCTACGAAGAAAAACTGCTTCTTCCATTCATGGACTTTATTGGGCAGGTCCCCAAGAAATTTCTCCCCTGGATGAGCTTTCAGGTAATAATACCCCGAGCCATCCTGCGCCGCTTGGTCACGGCGAAGAGCTCGCCTAGGTCCGCCGAGGTCGTCGCGTTCTCATAACCCTCCAACCCAAAAACAGACAGGGCGGCAAGGAGGTTACTCCATGCATTCGGTGTGAGCTGGGTGATGGCCAGATTATTGTCTGTAAGATATTGGCCAATGATCGGGTGCAGCGGCAAAGTAAGCCCGGCCCTCAAGACATCTACGTTCAAAGCGGTCATCCCCTCAGGAGGTGCGTCGGCCCGCTCATCCTTCATCGGGGCATACATAAAAATATCCAGTGGGATGCGATACTCCCTGCGTATAATAGGGAGGTCGCATTCATCAATAAGGCTCACCACCTCGCCATCCTTGTACTCAGAAGGGACGACTTCTTCCAGGTCGGTGGGGTCGGCGCGAGGTGCCCGATTCGGGCAGGGAAAGCTCGCCGCGTACTTGGCGACATACTCATTCCAATCGAATGGGTGAGCCACTTGGGCGGGGACCTGGTACTCAACCAGCTGAGGTTCCGGAAAACCGATGCGGCGGAACCATTCGAGCGTGACCTCCTCCAGCTCGCCACCCTCCTCACCGACTTCGGAAGCGCCCTCCTCAGCCTCCTCGGGCCCTTCGTTGCCACTGGCAACTCTTTCTTCTTAGGCGACCTCGCCACCTTCCTCACACACCTCGCGGTATACAGAACTGGAGGCTCCTTCCTCCGGATCGCTACGTAGCTCGCCGGAGACCTGGCGAGCTGCCGAGATCGCCTCGGAGCTGGAGCCGATCTCCACATACGAAACCCGAAGTGGCTCATCCTCAATTATTGGCCGTTTGTCAGGATTCCGGTCCGAAAGAGTCCTACTCGAGGAATGTGTCGACATGGTCTCGGGGAAGTTCAAGAGTTTCTTAGTCCAAAATCCAATAGTCCAAAAGTCAGGGAAATGCAAAGTTTCTCGGTGCAACCCACGGTCCAAAATCCCGTAATCCCGAAGAAACAATAGAAAAATCAAATAAAACATAGAAGAGAAGGGAAAGAAATTGAATCCTACCTTGAAGAGCCTTCGAAAATCCGTTGAGCACAAGAAAAATCGGTCGTCGGGAAAGCTCTGAGAATTCGAAATGCAAGAAGTGAGGAAATGAATCCATTTCCCCCTATTTATAGACGTCGGGGCGAGGTGCGATATTCACAAAGTACAGGGACCTGTTTGCAAGAAATTTGAAATATGATATGATGGTGGGCGGGAACCGAGGTCTCAAAAGGCGTGCATGACCCCTGGATTCCCGCACCACGACGACCAAGAATAACCGCCTTCACCGAGCTCACCTGCTAGCTCGGCAAACGCCCAAGGACAGTTCGCCGAATTTCAAGTTCTCCAGCTCACCTGCACATTTGACGAGGTCATGACACATGCGAGCTGGGGGGCAAATGTTGGACTGGCGAACTAGTACTATTCGCATATGAATAATCGCCAAGGTTTGGCAGGTCGTCAGGACCCACCCAGATCCTTAAAGGTGCGGAGCTCGCCCACATGGAGATGACTCACCTGCGTAGCTCGCCCAAAAGGGGTCATCTCTGTCATCCTAGAGCTCGCCCAGAGCTCGCCTTGTATCCCCAGGAAGGCCTCGTCAAGTTCCATCATCGCATAACGTCCGTAAGCCACACAAGGCACTGGAGCTCGCCCCAGAGCTCGCCCAAACCACTGTAGCCCATCTCCGAGCTCGCCTATTAGTCAAATAGGACCCCGATGGTGCGCTCTTTTTCCCTCCGTCCGGTTTATCCACAAGGGTGGTTTACGGCGAGGTTTTTAATGAGGCCCATCCAGTCTAAGGCATAGTAGTAGGACGAGGCATGATAAAGGAAGCAGTGTGAGGGACCAAGACGAGGGTAAGGAACCCTCGTCAACATCGGAAGCCACATAGGCTCGTAAGGTGCCGTCTCACACTCACACACCTATAAATAAGACCTCTCTTATACTATTCACACAATTCTAAAAATCAATACAGTGCCCATTACAATATTTCTCTCTCTAAACTCTCTACTCCCTCTCCTCATATTATATCCAAGAACACAAATTCTTGGATTATTGTTTGATGGAATTAACATGTTATAACTAGCCACATAACAAACACGATTAATAAATTCTATCAACACCTCTGTTTTGAGAGTGCGTATTCTTCGTCTTACGCCACTTAGGGCCACGAATCGTTCGTCTTAGACCACTTAGGGTGGCGAACTGCACTTCGATTGATTCACGTTGGGCCATTGGGTTTCATGAACCTTGCCTTAGACGTTTTTTCGTCTTTTTCGTGAATTTTTCTAACTTGTGGCAGTAGGTGCTTAGCAACCCTTTAAGAAGGGTACCTTCTCGACCTTGGGTACTTTGGCCTTTGCCTTCGAGCTATTTAATTACAACGCTTGGGACCTTGGTCCTTGCGCATTGCGGATTTTTGAGCATGTGGGCGAGCTGGGTTTGGCGAGCTCCCTAGAGCAGTGGGTGACCTGGTGCAGCTCGCCTTGGAGAGCTGCACAGGTCCAAACACTTGGGAATTTTTTTGAATTTTTTCTGGCTTTTCATAGCAGTGTAATTTACATCGGTTGCCATCGACATTTCTGATGCAAACCTTCGACTAGTCTATTACAGGATTCTAGTCTATTGGTAGAACTTTTTTAGATGTGCCGAGCTCCAGGTGTATGACGAAGCTTTGCCTTCTGCGTCTTCTAGATCATAGGTACCGTTTGGCCAGGCTGCGGTGACCCGGAATGGTCCTTCCCAGTTTGAACCGAATACACCTGGTGGGGCCATCAATTTCTTTTTTAACACCAGGTCTCCGACCTTGAATTTTCGATCTCGGACCTGAGAGTTGTAATATTTTTCCGCTCTACGCTTGTAGGTGGCGTTTTTCATTTCTGACGAAGCTCTGGTCTCCTCGATCAGATCCTTCTCTACTGCCAGGGCTTCATCATTCTTTTCTTCATCATACCCCACCACTTTCCAAGTCTTGTTCTGGATTTCAACCGGGACTACGGCTTCAGTCCCAAAGGCTAGGGCAAACGGGGTCTCCCCGGTGCTGGCCCTATAGGAAGTTCTATAAGACCATAGGACCTCCGGGAGTTCATCCGCCCAGCTCCCTTTCTTTTCCTCGAGGTGGAGCTTCAATATGTGTTTCAGAATCTTGTTCACCGCCTCGACCTGGCCGTTCGACTGGGGATGGTACGGAGTTGAGTAGTGCTTCTTGATGTTCCATGAATTGCAGAAATCTCTCAACTTTTGTCCGTCGAACTGCCTTCCATTATCCGTGATGATCGACTGCGGGAGCCCGGATCTACAGATTAGGTTTTTCCATATGAAGCCGATCATCCTTTCCTGGGTTATAGTTGTGAGAGCTTCAGCCTCGGCCCACTTAGTGTAGTAGTCAACTGCTACAACAGCAAACTTTACACCGCCTCTGCCAGGTGGAAATGGGCCGATCAAGTCGATTCCCCATTTCGCGAAAGACCATGGGCTGAACACCGACTTCAGCTGGTTGGCTGGGGAGTGGATGTTAGGTGCGAAAAGTTGGCACTTTCGGCACCTTCGAGCGAAGCTGATGACATCTTTGCGAAGAGTGGGCCAGTAGTAGCCCTGTCTGATCGTCTTGTCTGCCAATGCTTGCTCCCCAGCGTGGCTCCCACAAATCCCTTCGTGAATTTCTTTTAACACTTTGGACCCCTGTCTTCTAGTTAGGCATTTGAGTAGGGGTAGAGAGAATCCGCATTTATGAGTTGGCCATCCAGCAACGTATATCTGGCAGCTTGCTTTACTAACCGGCTAGCTTCCCAGGTGTCCACGGAGGTTGTTCCATCTGTTAAGTATTTTTGGATTGGAGTGCACCAATCTTCACCACCTTCACTGTCCTCCTGCCCCCCGCTCGAGGTTTGATTTATTTTGTAGTCGAACGTCGAGGGGTTTTTCAGTGTGGTGATCGCAACCTCCGTGAACTCGGCTTCGCCATTGCTGGTAGCTAGCCGGACTAGGGCGTCTGTTTGTGTGTTTTCTAGCCGCGGTATCTGATTGATGTAAACTTGCGTAAACATCGAGATTAGATGCGCTGTTATCTTTTGGTAAGTCATCATCTGCTGGTCTTTTGCCTCATATTCCCCCCGGACTTGGGATATTATTAGCTGGGAATCTCCGAAAACTTGAAGATTGGTTGCCCCTACAGCTAATGATAGCCTAAGTCCCGCTATCAGTGCTTCATACTCCACCTCGTTGTTGGTTGCTCAAAAGTCGAATCGAATTGCAGAGGTGAAGACTTGTCTGTCTGGGCTGATCAGGACCACGTCGGCGCCTGCTGCCATGCTGGTTGATGATCCATCTACGTAGAGATGCCAAGGAGCTATACGCCCCCTCGTCGGATCTTGTGGGAAAGTTAGCTCAATGATGAAGTCGGCAAGTGCTTGTCCCTTGATCGCTGTTCGGGGTGCGTAGGTTATACCATATTGGTTGATCTATAGTGACCATTTCAGCAGGAGTCCGGCGGTGTCTGAGCGCTGTAGTATTTGACGCAGTGGGAATGTTGTCAACACCTCTATTGGGTGGTCAAAGAAGTAAGGCCTCAATTTTCTAACACTCATCACCAGTGTATAAGCCAGCTTCTCTGTTGGGTGTACCGCAACTCAGCTTCGTGTAGTACTTGGGTTACGTAGTACACTGGTAGGTGTGTTTTTGCCTCTTCTCGGACCAGGACGGAGCTGATGGCCACCTCCGACGCAGCCAGGTAGAGGTATAGCTTTTCTCCAGGTATCGGCTTTGACAGGACTTGTGTATCTGCCAGGTATGTTTTGATGTCCTCGAAGGCTCGTTGGCATTCACTTGTCCAAACGAAGTGGTTTTTGAGGTGGAGCTTGTTGGCTTTGGCCGCCTCTTTGTATCTTCGTGTGTTTGCCTTAATTGCCTCGAAGAACGGACGATTTCGGTCGCTGGACCTGGAGATGAATCTGTTCAGGGCTGCCATGCACCCAGTCAGCCTTTGAATTTTTTGGACGGAGTCAGGTATGCCCATCTCGATTGTGCACTGGACTTGTGTCGGGTTGACCTCAATTCCACGTTGGCTAACTAGATGTCCCAGGAACTTTCCGGAGTGTACGCCGAAGCTGGTCTTCTTGGGATTCAACTTCATGTTGTAGTGGCGCAGTATGTCGAAGGTCTGTTTTAGGTGGTCCAAGTGGTCCTCATTTCTCAGACTCTTGACAACTATGCCATCTACGTACACCTCCATGGATTCGCCAATGTGTTGGTCAAACATTTTGTTCACCAATCTTTGGTAGGTAGCTCCGGCGTTGATGAGTCCGAACGACATCTTTTCCCAGCAATACATGTTCTTGTTGGTGTAGAACGTCGTATGTTCCTGGTCATCTGGGTGTAGAGCTATCTGGTGATAGCCTGCAAAAGTGTCCATGAATGTCATCATCTCATGGCCTGCGGTGCTGTCCACCAGCTGGTCAATGTGAGGTAGTGGGAAGTTGTCCTTCGGGCATGCTTTGTTCAGGTCCGTGAAGTCAATGCAGAGTCTCCACGTCCCATTGTGTTTCTTCACCAGGACGGGGTTCGCGACCCACTGCGGACACAAAACTTCCTTGATGAGCTTGTTGTCTAACAACTTCTCCACCTCAACCGTTAGAGCTGCGTACTTGTCTGGTCCATACTTCCTCCGCTTTTGGCGTACGGGTCTCCTCGTCGGATCTATGTTACGTCTGTGGCAAGCATGTTCCAACGGGATCCCCGTCATGTCTTCGTGGGACCAGGCAAACACGTCCAGGTTGGTCATTAAGAACAGCTCCATCCTCGACCGGTACGGTTTAGGTAACTCAGAACCGATGAAACGTTCTAAGTCCCTTTTCGGGTCCACCGGGAGTGCCATCAATTCTTCCATGGGGGTGACTTTTCTCTTTTGACTTTTCCATCTCGGGTCGCTGATGAACTCGTCCCACTCCTCTTGTGACATCTGCGCAGGCTCGTGACCTATGCGCAGTTCGAGGTCATTGGGTTGGCTTTCAGCTTGGGCGGGCTCGTCAGCTGTGAGCACCTCCGGTGGTTTGTCAACTTGGGATGGTGCGGTGACTTGGGGAGTTGGGTCAACGTCCATTGATGTTGGTTCTTGACCTCCCGCAGGTCCCCCATCTTGGGCTTCATCAATCACCTCTATGGGAGCAGGTTGCTGCTCCTGCACAGGTGCTGATCCCTGCGCAGGTCTCAACACTTGGGTTTCTTCCAAGTCCTCCATTGGTGTCGGTTGTGTGTCTTGCACAGGTCCAGTGCCTTGATTGATTTCTGACAAATCGCCTACCTCCATCATCTCAGTTTCGACCGAGATGACGTCTAGGATGTTTGGCTCGTCTGCAGGAATCTGTACGTCCTCCTCAAGGACTTGGACTCGTGTCATCGCTTTTTTGACCTGACCATCTTTCATTTGGAATAAACACTCTCGGGCCTTTTTCTGGTCACCTTTTATAGTTCCGACACCTTCTGGGGTTGGGAATTTTCAAACAGTAGTAGTAGGTCGAACACGCCACTTTGAATTCATTAATAAATGGGCAGCCAAGGAACCCGTTGTAGGAGGACTGCTGGTCGACAACAAGGAAATCTATGAGCCTAGTCAGTCTCCTTTCGGGGTCCTCAGCCGATACATGCTGGACGCTCAACCTAACACTACCTAGGGGGACGGTTACAGCTTCTCCGAACCCCACTATCCTAGCATTGCTAGGTTCCAGATACGACTCAAAATCACCTAAGGCATCCAAGGTGGATTTGAAGAGAATGTTGGTGAATGCGCCGGTGTCCACAAGTAGCCTGTGAACTCGGACGTTCATGATGTTGGCGGTTATCACCAACGAGTCGTTGTGGGGCATCAGTACCCCCTCCAGGTCCGCTGAGGAAAATGTCAGCTCTTCAGTAAGCTGTGAGACGGACCTGGGGCCGGAGCTGCCTTCCTGAACTTGGTTTATGGCCCGAATTTCGGCCTTCCTCTTTCTCCTGGATATGGAGGATCCCCCGTTCTGGAGACCTCCGGCAGCTCCGATTTCCTCCTCGAGAACTAGGAGCTCTCGGGTGGGCTCCAAGTTTTGCTGAGGCTGGGGAGGTGCCCTCCGTCTGTTGTGGGGACTAGGTTGGTCTGCTTCCTCCTCTTCATCATCGGAGGTAGCCCTCCTTTCGAACCTTGACCTCTTAGCTGGGGTCTTCTTCACGAACTCGGCCAATTTCCCCTCCTCATAAAATTTCCAGAGTTGCTTGAGGAGGTCTCGGCACTCGCTGGTGAAGTGGCCGATAGCCTGATGGTAGGCACAGAATTTGTTGGGGTTGAGCTTCGTGCGGTCCTGACGGATTCGCCTTGGCTCTTCCAGCATGGCCTTGCCTTTGACTGCAGTGAAGACGTGGTCAACGGAGACAGTGAGGACCTGGTTGAGCTTTTCTTTGAGCTCATCTCCCTCGCCAAAGGCTTTTAAGTTTCGGGGAGCTTTGTAGGTGCCCCCGGACTTCTTCCCGTAGGGTTTCCTCTCTTCGTGGGCACCAACTTCTTTCAGTAGTGCCTCCTGCATAGCCACGAACACCCCTGCCTTGTGACGGAATTCGCTGTAAGTGTTGGGACATGCGAGGTGCATCTCCTTCCAGAGGTTGGTGCCCCTTCTGAGTCCGGCCATCGCTGCGACAACCTTGGTGTCCTCGCTCACCGGCTCGCCCTCTAGCAGGTTTTTGTCGAACCTTTCCAGGTACTGCTGGTCGGTCTCGCTCTCGCCTTGAGGGATGTTGGCAAGTCGGAGCTTCTGGGTAAGGTAGGATCCGAAGCCAGAGAAATGGGCCAGGAACTCCCGCGAGAGTTGGCCAAATGAGCAGATTGACCCCGGGGCGAGTGAAGAGAACCAACGGTGAGCTCGGTCCCCTAGGGTCAGCGGGAAGTTCCGGCACTGGATGGAGTCGGTGGCGCAGACCGAAATCATGAAGTCCGCGTACTTGGCCAGGTGGACTTTCGGGTCCGATTCGCCTTCGTATGCGGATATCACCGGGAACTTAATTTTCTTCTGGACCGGTGCGCGGAGGATGGCAGGTGCCAATGGAGATGCTGGGAGAGTCGTGGCGTCAGGTCCGCCAGATTTGGCTGCTACTTGTGCTTGTAGCATTTCGACGGCCTTTTTCAGTGAGGCCAGCTCGTCATCACGGGTCACCTCCGGCGGAGGTTGCTCAAAGGTTGTGTGTCTAGCGGACGCACGTCCCCGGGGTGCCTCACTCTGGGGTGACCTCTCAGTGGCGGGCTGGAATTGACGTCCGCCACGGGGGCCTAGCCGGTTAGTGGCAGGCCTCCTCAACCTTTCGTGGGCCGATCTGCGTGGCTGCTGGTCGGAGTCTCCGTGAGACGCAGCTGGGGCCGCCGTACGCTCATTCTCCTCGTATCTCAGGCCCAGGCGGCCTTGGAGGACTTCCCTCCTCTGTGACTGGTGGGTGCCAGATGCCCCGGTGTAGGCCGACTCCCTTGCGGTGTAAGGAGCGGGATCCTCCTCCACCATCCTGGCCTTACCGGTCCTCTCCCTACGCTGGCGAGCTTGTGCCGAGCTCGCTTCCTGCTCAGTGGGGAGGGTGCTATAACCCCCCTAGTTTGGGTGCCCTGGGTGGGCCTGGTCTGCTCCCGAGCCTCGGTAGCTGGAGCTCACCTGGGTACCAGGGCGAGCTCGTCCTGCTGCCTCTGCTGCAACCTTGTAATGTCGCGATGGTGCGTTGGAGCTCGTCGGGGTTGTTGGCCAGGTCCCTCAGGGCGGGGGCCAAGTCTTCTTGGGTCACCGCAACTAGCGGAGGTCGCGGAGCTGCGATGCTCTTTTGGGGAGGTGGTTGTGAGGTCTCCACCACCTGGCGTGAGGTCTCCACCTCGGGCTGGTTCTGGTCACCTCCTTTGGACCTTCCCGCGGCTGCGGAGGCATGTCCATTGGCGGCTCGAGTGTTAGCCATTTTTGGATTTCGGAGGGGGTAGCTCGCTGCAGGTCGTCGAGGTGGAGAGAGGTCGCCAGGATGGAGGTCGTCCAACTTGGGTGGAGCTGCGTAAGTTTTCGTCTAGCCTCGTGTTTGACGAATTATCCGGGGTCCGGTTTATTCGTGTACACGCGCGCGTTTGAAAACTTTTTTCGGACAAAATTTGTAAATCCAAAAATCTGGATTTTTACCCGGAAATCTGGGTTTTTGTTTGAAGGAATGAATATGTATGTGTATCTTCAAGTGTTCTTGAGTTTTATCAAGAACACCTTCAAATCTTCAAATCTTCAAACAAACCCTAACTTTTTGTTCTTGAAATTTTTTAATTTTTCAGATTCGGGACACCCTCCTTCTAGCGCCAAATTGTTGATAGAATTTCTTAATCGTGTTTGTTTATGTGGCTTTATGTCGGATTAATTCTACCAAACAATAATCTTATGATTTGTATTCTTGGATATAATATGAAGAGGGAGAGTAGAGAGTTTAGAGAGAGAAATATTGTAGTAAAGATTGTATTGATTATGTTTGCATTGTCCTTGAATAGTACAAGAGAGGTCTTATTTATAGGTGTGTGAGTGTGGGACGGCACCTTACGAGCCTATATGGCTTCCGGTGTTGACGAGGGTCCGTAACCCTCGTCCTGGTCCCCTACACTGCTCTCTATGTTGTGCCTCGTCCTACTACTATGCCTTAGACTAGATGGGCCTCATTAAAAACCTCGCCGTAAACCACCCTTGTGGATAAACCGGACGGAGGGAAAAAGAGCGCGCCATCGGGGTCCTATTGACTAACAGGCGAGCTCATTAGCGAGCTTGGAGGTGGGCTTCAGTGGTTTGGGCGAGCTCCGATGCCTTGCGCGGCTCATGAGCGTTGTGCGATGATGGACCTCGGCGAGGTCCCTGTGGGGATAGGGGCGAGCTCATCTAGGCGAGCTGCGTGGGTGAGTTGCCCCCAAGTGGGCGAGCTCTACACTTCCACGGATCTGGGTGAGTCCCGGCGACCTGCCAAACCTTTTAATTATCCACATGTCAATGATGTTAGTTCGCCAGATCAACATTTGCCCCCCCAGCTCGCATGCACCATGACCTCGTCAAATGTGTAAGCGAGCTGGAAAACCCAAAACTCGGCGAACTATCTATGGGTGATTGTCGGGCTAGCAGGCGAACTCGGCCAAGGCGGTTGCCTCTGGCCGACATGGTGCGGGAATCCAGGAGTCATGCACGCCTTTTGAGGCCTCGGTTCCCGCCCACCATCATGTCAACTTTTAAATTTCTTGCAAACAGGCCCCTGTACTTCGTGAATATCGCACCTCGCCCCGACGTCTATAAATAGGGGGAAGTGGATTCATTTCCTCACTTTCTGCATTTCGAATTCTCAGAGCTTTCCCGGCGACCGATTTTTCTTGTGCTCGACGGATTTTCGAAGGCTCTTCAAGGTAGGATTCGATCTTTCTTCCCTTTTCTTCTGTTCTTTACGTGATTTTTTTTTCGTTTCTTCGAGATTATTTGAACTTTGGACCGCGGACTGTGTCGAGAACCCCTTTGGATTTCCTTGACTTCGGGATTGTTGGATTTTGGACTGAGAACCTTTCGGACTTCTTTGAGACCATGTCGACACATTCCTCGAGCAGGACTCTTTCGGACCGGAACCCTGATAAACGGCCAATAATAGAGGAGGAGCCACCTCGGGTTTCATTTGTGGAAATCGGCTCCAGCTCCGAGGCGACCTCGGCAGCTCGCCAGGTCTCCGGCGAGCTGCGTAGCGAGCTGCCTAGCGAGCTACGTCCCGATCCGGAGGAAGGAGCCTCCAGTTCCGTATACCGCGAGGTATGGGAGAAAGGCGGCGAGGTCGCTCAAGAGGAAAGAGTTGCCAGTGACAACGAAGGACCCGAGGAGGTTGATGAGGGCAATGCCGAGGTAGGCGAGGAGGGTGGCGACCTGGAGGAAGTTACGCTCGAATGGTTCCGCCGTATTGGTTTCCCGGAACCCTAACTGGTTGAGTACCAGGTTCCCACCCAGGTGGTTCATCCATTCGATTGGAATGAGTATGTCGCCGAGTACGCGGCGAGCTTCCCCTGTCCGAGTCGGATACCTCCTGCTGTCCCCGCCGACCTGGAGGAAGTTGCCCCGTCTGAGTACAAAGCTGGCGAGGTGATGAGCCTTATTGATGAATGCGACATGCCCATCATACGCAGGGAATATCCCATCCCGCTCGACATCTTCATGTACGCCCCAATGAAGGATGAGCGAGCCGACGCGCCTCCTGAGGGGATGACCGCCTTGAATGTTGATGTTCTAAAGGCCGGGCTTACATTGCCACTGCACCCGATCATCGGCCAATATCTTGCCGACAATAACCTGGCCATCACCCAGCTCACTCCAAATGCGTGGAGCAACCTTCTCGCCGCCCTGTCTGTTTTTGGGCTGGAGGGCTATGAAAATGCGACGACCTCGGCGGACTTGGGCGAGCTCTTCGCCGTGACCAAGCGGGTGCAAGATGGAGCGGGGTATTATTATCTGAAAGCTCGCCCGGGGGAGAAATTTCTCGGGGACTTGCCAAATAAAGTCCGTGACTGGAAGAAGCAGTTTTTCTTCATCGGTGGAGACTGGCGAGCTTCCAGCACGTACCATGGACGAGGTGGCCGTATTCCCACTCCGGAGGGATACAGGGAAGCCAGCAGTAGGCCGCCTATTTCGGTGTGTGTGGGTTGAATTGGATATACTAATTCTAATTTTCTTTCTTTTTGCAGTTCCGAAGCGCCACAAATCCAGCAGAGGCAGGCCTAAGGTATCGGCCCAGTTCGACGTGATGCGATCAATCTGCTGTTTGAGAAGCGAGAAGGATAGGCAGGTCGCCCACCTGTGCGCGCACCATTGCCTGCGGCTCGCCGGGCTCCTTACACTGCCGCACCACCTCGATATTCAAGGTCCCGAGCTCCCAGGTTTAACTCCTTGAAGCTCGCCTATGGGGGGTGTAGCTCGCCCATTATGCTGACATTCGTAGTTTTTTGCGCAGACGGTAGCTTTGTCGCCATCCCCATCGCCGAGGTCCCCGAGGCCTATCAACTCATGAAGGAACGCTTCGAGATGGGCCCACCTCGCCCCAATAGACTTGCCCCACCGTCCGTGCTCGCGCTGGAGGCGAGCAAGGAGGCAGAGCTCGCCTCCAAAAAGGGTGAGGCAGGGGGGTCGGGAGCCCAAAAGGAGAAAGCCAAGGCTCCCGAGAAGTCCAAGGCATCAAAGGTCGCTCGGACTGGCCGAGGTGGGGGGCGAGCTATCGCCCCCTCCGAGCGAGGTCGAGGGAAGAAGGGGTCCCAAAGGGGGGAAGGATCCCGAGCTGGCGAGGAGGATCCCCCCGCTCGCAAGAGGACTAGGTACACGGGCCTGGTCGATGAGGACTCCGACCGGGTCGAGAGGACTTCGACGAGGTCCGGGCAGGGGGCCTCAGCTCAATCTACTGCCCCGCTGGCGGCCATGCCCATCCGGAGTTCGCCCCCCTCGCCATCTCCATTCGGGGTGCAAACCACCGACGACACGCTCCTGGGCTGGGACCCCGACCGAGCTCAGTAAGTAGCTCGCCCAGTTGACCTTCATCGCCTATTATCTCTTACTTTTCTAATATTTTCTATCTGTTTTGGTTTCGCAGTTATGCCCCGATTGCCTTCCCGAACCGCCATGAGGCCCTGTATGCCTTCGAGCGATCCCGCTCCCGCTCCCTCACGTCGATGCGGAACCTCCCTCCAGGAGTAGCCCGAAATGCTGTGAGTGAGATGCCAAGGCATTGGACAACTCCGTCGGTGGCGAACATCAATAGCCAAGATCTGAAGGAGAACCTCCTCCTCTCGGCTCATCATGCGAGTAGGTTGGTGCTCGCCAACCAGAAAGCTCTCGAGCAATTCGCCGAGTTGGAGGCAGGTCGCTCCGACAGGAATAAAAGGATGTTGGCGCTGGCGGACACTACTGACAAGGCGAAGAGGCAAGCGCAGCTCGCCGAGGAGAGGGCTGAGGTATCGTTGGCCGCCGAGCAAAGTGCCCTTCAGCAGCTTGAGACTGTCCAACGCCGGCTCGCCAGGCTCGAGCAGGAGACGGAGGCGAGGATAAAAGCCAAGGAGGAGGAGCTCGCCACCCAGCTCGCCCAGGAGGTCGGCAGCCATGGAATTACGAAGAAGGACCTTGCACTGCAGCGGGGTTTGGTGAAGAGCTCTAACGCTGAGTGCGAGAGGTTAAGGGGCGAGCTGGAGGCGAAGGCCAATGAGGTTACCGAGCTGCGGAATGTTGCCTCTTCCTCGCCGGATCTGGCGGCTGTGAGGGCCGAGGCCTCGGACAAAGGGTGCGTCCAATGCTACGCCGAGGTCCTAAGGACCCTCTGGTGGGCTTGGGCCCATAAGGACGACGAGGTCGAGGCCGTGGTGGGCGACTTCAAGGCCTGCCTGGACCGGGTTCCCTTCCCTGATGGTGCCGAGCTGGACATCGGCGACCTCCCAGAGGTCGGCATCCCCCTCGACTTTGTGCCAGCACGATTCCACATTATCAAAATAGTCGAGGTGCCGGAGCTGAATATTGGCGAGTAGGAGGTCGCTGGCGAGGAGGAGCAGATCCCCCCCACTGTCGAGCAATTGCAAGAGGCTTGCGGGGACGCCATGCTGAACTTGGGCGAGTTCGATGCCAGCGGGCTAACTGGTAATATCACTACTGAGGCCGAGCTCGCCATTCCCGTTACCCAGATCGCTCCTGCCCCTACTGAGGTCGCTGCTGATGCCCCTGCTGCCCCCACTGCTTCTGAGACTTAGGCTTTTTCTCTCGCTTTCCTAGTTTAGTTTTTTTTTTTCCGAGTTATGATAGGTCGCCGGGTTGTGGAGCTCGCCCAGAAGGAGCTCCATTTTTGTAGCTCTTGATTTTTGTTTTAAGTAGATCTAGCTCGCCGGGTACGTGCAGCTCGCCCAGAAGGAGCTTTTTGCAGTTCAAAGATGGCCAGCTGGTCTGCCTTTGTGGCCAGCACTGCTACTCATACTTAGGATTTTTTCAAGTATATTTTTTACTTGAAAATTTCTTAAGTATCTTTTGAATATAAGTCGAGCATTTTTTGTCCAACTCTTTTCATTTACGTCTTTGCACTTTTTACGTCATAATTTTTTAAAAATAGCTTGTTCTTGTTTATTTTCCTAGTACATAATTGTTCGTCTTATTCTACTTTGAGAAGCGAATCGTTCGTTTTATATCACTTACGACTACGAATTGTACCTCTTGTTGATAGAATTTATTAATCGTGTTTGATATGTGGCTAGTTATAACATGTTAATTCCATCAAACAATAATCCAAGAATTTGTGTTCTTGGATATAATATGAGGAGAGGGAGTAGAGAGTTTAGAGAGAGAAATATTGTAATAGGCATTGTATTGATTTTCAGAATTGTGTGAATAGTACAAGAGAGGTCTTATTTATAGGTGTGTGAGTGTGAGACGGCACCTTACGAGCCTATGTGGCTTCCGGTGTTGACGAGGGTTCCTTACCCTCGTCTTGGTCCCTCACACTGCTTCCTTTATCATGCCTCGTCCTACTACTATGCCTTAGACTGGATGGGCCTCATTAAAAACCTCACCGTAAACCACCCTTGTGGATAAACCGGACGAAGGGAAAAAGAGCGTGCCATCGGGGTCCTATTTGACTAATAGGCGAGCTCATCGGTGAGCTCGGAGATGGGCTACAGTGGTTTGGGCGAGCTCTGGGGCGAGCTCCAGTGCCTTACGGATGTTATGCGATGATGGAACTCGACGAGGCCTTCCTGGGGATACAAGGCGAGCTCTGGGCGAGCTCTAGGATGACAGAGATGACCCCTTTTGGGCGAGCTACGCAGGTGAGTCATCTCCATGTGGGCGAGCTCCGCACCTTTAAGGATCTGGGTGGGTCCTGACGACCTGCCAAACCTTGGCGATTATTCGTATACGAATGGTACTAGTTCGCCAGTCCAACATTTGCCCCCCAGCTAGCATGTGTCATGACCTCGTCAAATGTGCAGGCGAGCTGGAGAACTTGAAATTCGGCGAATTGTCCCTGGGCGATTGCCGAGCTAGCAGGAGAGCTCGGTGAAGGCGGTTATTCTTGGTCGTCGTGGTCGAATCTGAAAAATTTAAAAAAAAAAATCTCAAGAACGAAAAAGTTAGGGTTTGGTTGAAGGTTTGAAGATTTGAAGGTGTTCTTGATAAAACCCAAGAACACTTGAAGATACACATACATCTTCATCCCTTGGACGAAGAACCCAGATTTCCGGGCAACAAATCTTCAAGTTTTCGGAGATTCCCAGCTAATAATATCCCAAGTCCGGGGGGAATATGAGGCAAAAGACCAGCAGATGATGACCTACCAGAAAATAGCCGCGCATCTGATCTCGATGTTTACACAAGTTTACATCAATCAGATACCGCGGCTAGAGAACACACAAGCAGATGCTCTAGCCCGGCTAGCTACTAGCAACGGCAAAGCCGAATTCACGGAGGTTGTGATCACCACACTGAAAAACCCCTCGACGTCCGATTACAAGATAAATCAAACCTCGAGTGGGGGGCAGGAGGATAGTGAAGATAGTGAAGATGGTAAAGATTGGTGCACTCCAATCCGAAAATACTTAGCAGACGGAACAACCCCCGTGGACACCTGGGAAGCTAGCCGGTTAGTAAAGCAAGCTGCCAGATATACGCTGCTGGATGGCCAACTCTACAAACATGGATTCTCTCTACCTCTACTCAAATGCCTAACTAGGAAGCAGGGGTCCGAAGTGTTAGAAGAAATTCACGAAGGGATTTGTGGGAGTCACGCTGGGGGGCAAGCATTGGCATATAAGACGATCAGACAGGGCTACTACTGGCCCACTCTTCGCAAAGATGCCATCAGCTTCGCTCGAAGGTGCCGAAAGTGCTAACTTTTCGCACCTAACATCCACTCCCCAGCCAACCAGCTTAAGTCGGTTTTCAGCCCATGACCTTTCGCAAAATGGGGTATCGACTTGATCGGCCCATTTCCACCTAGCAGAGGCGGTGTAAAGTTTGCTGTCGTAGCAGTAGACTACTACACTAAGTGGGCTGAGGCCGACGCTCTCACAACCATAACCCAAGAAAGGATGATCGGCTTTATTTGGAAAAACCTGATCTGCAGGTTTGGACTCCCGTAGTTGGTCATCACTGATAATGGAAGGCAGTTCGACGGACAGAAGTTGAGGGACTTTTGCAGCTCATGGAACATCAAGAAGCACTACTCAACTCCATATCACCCCCAGTCGAACGGCCAGGTCGAGGTGGTGAACAAGATCCTGAAACACATACTGAAGCTCCGCCTCGAAGAAAAGAAGGGGAGCTGGGCAGACAAACTCCCGGAGGTCCTATGGTCTTATAGAACTTCCTATAGGGCCAGCACCGGGGAGACCCCGTTTGCCCTAGCCTTCGGGACTGAAGCCGTAGTCCCGGTAGAAGTCCAGAACAAGACTTGGAAGGTGGTGGGGTATGATGAAGAAAAGAATGATGAAGCCTTGGCAGTAGAAAAAGGTCTGATCGAAGAGACCAGAGCTTCGTCAGAAATGAAAAACGCCACCTACAAGCTCAGAGCGGAAAAATATTACAACTCTCAGGTCCGAGACCAAAAATTCAAAGTCGGAGACTTGGTGTTAAAAAAGAAATTGATGGCCCCACCAGGTGTATTCGGTTCAAACTGGGAAGGACCATTCCGGGTCACTGCAGCCTGGCCAAACGGTACATATGATCTAGAAGACGCAGAAGGCAAAGCTTCGTCATACACCTGGAGCTCGGCACATCTAAAAAAGTTCTACCAATAGACTAGAATCCTGTAATAGACTAGTCGAAGGTTTGCATCAGAAATATAGATGGCAACCGATGTAAATTACGTTGCTGTAAAAATTCAGAAAAATTCCCAAGTGTTTGGACCTATGCAGCTCTCCAACCAGGCGAGCTGCACCAGGTCGCCCACTGCTCCTGGTAGCTCGCCAAACCTAGCTCGCCCACATGCTCAAAAATCTGCAATGCGCAAGGACCAAGGTCCCAAGCGTTGTAATTAAATAGCTCGAAGGCAAAGGCCAAAGTGCCCAAGGTCGCGAAGGTACCCTTCTTAAAAGGTTGCTAAGCACCTACTGCCACAAAAAGACAAAAACGTCTAAGGCAAGGTTCATGAAACCCAATGGCCCAACGCGAATCAATCGAAGTGCAGTTCGCTGCCCTAAGTGGCCTAAGACGAACGATTCGCAGCCCTAAGTGGCGTAAGACGAAGAATACGCACTCTAAAAACAGAGGTACAATTCGTAGTCGAAAGTGACGTAAAACGAACGATTCGCTTCTCAAAGTAGAATAAGACGAACAATTATGTACCAGAAAAATAAACAAGAACGAGCTATTTTAAAAATTAATTATAACGTAAAAGCGCAAATACATAAAGGAAAAAAGTTGGACAAAAAATGCTCGACTTATATTCAAAAGATACTTAAGAAATTTTCAAGTCAAAAATATACTTGAAAAAATCCTAAGTATGAGTAGTAGTGCTGGCCACAAAGGCCGACCAGCTAGCCGTCTTTGAACTACAAAAAGCTCCTTCTGGGCGAGCTGCATGTGCCCGGTGAGCTGAATCTACTTGAACGCAAAGTAAAGCTACAAAAATGGAGCTCCTTCTGGGCGAGCTCCACAACCCGGCGACCTACTACAAGTTGGAAATTAAAAAAGCTAATCTACGAAAGCAAGGAAAAATCCTAAATCCCCGGAGCAGCGGGGACATCGGAAGGCATCTCGGAGGCGGCAGTAGGCACATCAGCGGTGACCTCGGCAGGGGCAGCGGCGACCTGGGAAGCTGGAATGGCGAGCTCAGCTTCGGAAGTGATATTACCAGTCAGCCCGCTGGTATCAAACTCGCCCAAGTTTAGCATAGCGTCCCCACAGGCCTCCTGCAGTTGCTTGACAGTGAGGGGAACGCGATCTCCCTCGCGAGCGACCTCCTCTGCCTCACCAAGGTTCAGCTCCGGCACCTCGACTGTCTTGATAATTCGAAAGCGGTCCGGTACGAAGTCGAGAGGAAAGCCGAGCTCAGGTAGGTCGCCGATATCCAGCTCGGTGCCATCGGGAAAGGGAACTCGGTCCAGGCATGCCTTGAAGTCGCCCACGACTGCCTCCACCTCGTCGTCCCTATGAGCTCGGGCCCACCAGAGAGTCCGCAGAACCTCAGCATAACATTGAACGCATCCTCCGCAGCTCGGCAATCTCATTCGCCTTCGCCTCTAGTTCGCCCCTTAGCCTCTCACATTCGGCGTTGGAGCTCTTCACCAGACCCCGCTGCAGTGCGCGGTCTTTCTTCGTGATCCCGTGGCTGTCGACCTCCTGGGCGAGCTGGGCGGCGAGCTCCTCTTCCTTAGCCCTTATCCTTGCCTCTGTCTCCTGCTCGAGCCGGGCGAGCCGGCGTTGGATGGTCTCAAGCTGCTGGAGGGCGCTTTGCTCGGCGGTCAGTGATGCCTCAGCCCGTTCCTCGGTGAGCTGCGCCTGTTTTTTCGCTTTGTCGGCAGAGTCCGCCAACGCCAGCATCCGCTTGTTCCTGTCGGAGTGACCTGCCTCCAACTCGGTAACCTGCTCGAGGGCCTTTTGATTGGCGAGCACCAATCTACTCGAATAGTGGCCCGAGAGAAGGAGGTTGTCCCTCAGGTCCTGACTGTTGATACCCGCCACCAACGGGGTCATCCAATGCCTAGGCATCTCTCTCACAGCATCCCGGGCTATGCCCGGAGGGAGATTCCGCATCGAAGTGAGAGAGTGAGATCGCTCAAAGGCATGCAGAACCTCGTGGCGATTCGGGAAGGCGATTGGAGCATAACTGCGAGATCGAAACAGATGAAAACTGTTAGAAAAATAAAGGATTGAAAAGCAATGAAAGTCAATTGGGCGAGCTACTTACTGAGCTCGGGCAGGATCCCAACCCAGTAGCGTGTCGTCGGTGGTTTGCACCCCGAATGGAGAAGGCGAAGGGAGCGAACTCCGAATGGGCGTGGCCGCCAGCGGGGCGGTGGATTAGACAGAGCCCCCCTGTCCTGACCTCGCCGAGGTCCTCTCAGCCCGGTCGGACTCCTCGTCAACCAGGCCGGTGTATCTCGTTCTCTTGCGAGCTGGGGGATCCTCCTCGCCAGCTCGGGATCCACCACCACCTTGGGCCCCCCTCTCTCCTCGACCTCGCTCGGAGGGGGCAACAACTCATCCTCCACCTCGCCCGGCCCGGGCGACCTCTGATGCCTTGGACTTTTCAGGAGCCTTGGCTTTCTCCTTTTGGGCTCCCGATCCACCTGCCTCGCCCTTTTGGGAGGCGAGCTCTGCCTTCTTGCTCGCCTCCAGCGGGAGCACAGACGGTGGGGCAAGTCTGTTGGGGCGAGGTGGGCCCATCTCGAATCGCTCTTTCACGAGTTGATAGGCCTCGGGGACCTCAGCGATCGGGATGGCAACGAAGCTACCACCTGCACAAAAATTACAAATGTCAGCATAATGGGCGAGCTACCCCCCCAATAGGCGAGCTGCAAAGAGTTGGACCTGGGAGCTCGGGACCTTGGATGTCAAGGTGGTGCGGTAGTGTAAGGAGCCCGGCGAGCCGCAGGCAATGGTACGCGCACAAATGGGCGACCTGTCTGTCCTTCTCGCTTCTCAAACAGCAGATGGCGCGCACCACGTCGAAGTGCACCGACACTCTAGGCCTACCCCGGCTGGATTTGTGTCGCTTCGGAACTGCAAAAGGAAAGAAAATTAGAATTAGTATATCTAATTCAACCCACGCACACCGAAATAGGAGACCTACTGCTGGCTTCCCCATATCCCTCTGGAGTGGGAATACGATCACCCCGTCCATGATACGTGTTGGAGGCTCGCCAGTCGCCGCCTACGAAGAAAAACTGCTTCTTCCATTCATGGACTTTATTGGGCAGGTCCCCAAGAAATTTCTCCCCTGGATGAGCTTTCAGGTAATAATACCCCGAGCCATCCTGCGCCGCTTGGTCACGGCGAAGAGCTCGCCTAGGTCCGCCGAGGTCGTCGCGTTCTCATAACCCTCCAACCCAAAAACAGACAGGGCGGCAAGGAGGTTACTCCATGCATTCGGTGTGAGCTGGGTGATGGCCAGATTATTGTCTGTAAGATATTGGCCAATGATCGGGTGCAGCGGCAAAGTAAGCCCGGCCCTCAAGACATCTACGTTCAAAGCGGTCATCCCCTCAGGAGGTGCGTCGGCCCGCTCATCCTTCATCGGGGCATACATAAAAATATCCAGTGGGATGCGATACTCCCTGCGTATAATAGGGAGGTCGCATTCATCAATAAGGCTCACCACCTCGCCATCCTTGTACTCAGAAGGGACGACTTCTTCCAGGTCGGTGGGGTCGGCGCGAGGTGCCCGATTCGGGCAGGGAAAGCTCGCCGCGTACTTGGCGACATACTCATTCCAATCGAATGGGTGAGCCACTTGGGCGGGGACCTGGTACTCAACCAGCTGAGGTTCCGGAAAACCGATGCGGCGGAACCATTCGAGCGTGACCTCCTCCAGCTCGCCACCCTCCTCACCGACTTCGGAAGCGCCCTCCTCAGCCTCCTCGGGCCCTTCGTTGCCACTGGCAACTCTTTCTTCTTAGGCGACCTCGCCACCTTCCTCACACACCTCGCGGTATACAGAACTGGAGGCTCCTTCCTCCGGATCGCTACGTAGCTCGCCGGAGACCTGGCGAGCTGCCGAGATCGCCTCGGAGCTGGAGCCGATCTCCACATACGAAACCCGAAGTGGCTCATCCTCAATTATTGGCCGTTTGTCAGGATTCCGGTCCGAAAGAGTCCTACTCGAGGAATGTGTCGACATGGTCTCGGGGAAGTTCAAGAGTTTCTTAGTCCAAAATCCAATAGTCCAAAAGTCAGGGAAATGCAAAGTTTCTCGGTGCAACCCACGGTCCAAAATCCCGTAATCCCGAAGAAACAATAGAAAAATCAAATAAAACATAGAAGAGAAGGGAAAGAAATTGAATCCTACCTTGAAGAGCCTTCGAAAATCCGTTGAGCACAAGAAAAATCGGTCGTCGGGAAAGCTCTGAGAATTCGAAATGCAAGAAGTGAGGAAATGAATCCATTTCCCCCTATTTATAGACGTCGGGGCGAGGTGCGATATTCACAAAGTACAGGGACCTGTTTGCAAGAAATTTGAAATATGATATGATGGTGGGCGGGAACCGAGGTCTCAAAAGGCGTGCATGACCCCTGGATTCCCGCACCACGACGACCAAGAATAACCGCCTTCACCGAGCTCACCTGCTAGCTCGGCAAACGCCCAAGGACAGTTCGCCGAATTTCAAGTTCTCCAGCTCACCTGCACATTTGACGAGGTCATGACACATGCGAGCTGGGGGGCAAATGTTGGACTGGCGAACTAGTACTATTCGCATATGAATAATCGCCAAGGTTTGGCAGGTCGTCAGGACCCACCCAGATCCTTAAAGGTGCGGAGCTCGCCCACATGGAGATGACTCACCTGCGTAGCTCGCCCAAAAGGGGTCATCTCTGTCATCCTAGAGCTCGCCCAGAGCTCGCCTTGTATCCCCAGGAAGGCCTCGTCAAGTTCCATCATCGCATAACGTCCGTAAGCCACACAAGGCACTGGAGCTCGCCCCAGAGCTCGCCCAAACCACTGTAGCCCATCTCCGAGCTCGCCTATTAGTCAAATAGGACCCCGATGGTGCGCTCTTTTTCCCTCCGTCCGGTTTATCCACAAGGGTGGTTTACGGCGAGGTTTTTAATGAGGCCCATCCAGTCTAAGGCATAGTAGTAGGACGAGGCATGATAAAGGAAGCAGTGTGAGGGACCAAGACGAGGGTAAGGAACCCTCGTCAACATCGGAAGCCACATAGGCTCGTAAGGTGCCGTCTCACACTCACACACCTATAAATAAGACCTCTCTTATACTATTCACACAATTCTAAAAATCAATACAGTGCCCATTACAATATTTCTCTCTCTAAACTCTCTACTCCCTCTCCTCATATTATATCCAAGAACACAAATTCTTGGATTATTGTTTGATGGAATTAACATGTTATAACTAGCCACATAACAAACACGATTAATAAATTCTATCAACACCTCTGTTTTGAGAGTGCGTATTCTTCGTCTTACGCCACTTAGGGCCACGAATCGTTCGTCTTAGACCACTTAGGGTGGCGAACTGCACTTCGATTGATTCACGTTGGGCCATTGGGTTTCATGAACCTTGCCTTAGACGTTTTTTCGTCTTTTTCGTGAATTTTTCTAACTTGTGGCAGTAGGTGCTTAGCAACCCTTTAAGAAGGGTACCTTCTCGACCTTGGGTACTTTGGCCTTTGCCTTCGAGCTATTTAATTACAACGCTTGGGACCTTGGTCCTTGCGCATTGCGGATTTTTGAGCATGTGGGCGAGCTGGGTTTGGCGAGCTCCCTAGAGCAGTGGGTGACCTGGTGCAGCTCGCCTTGGAGAGCTGCACAGGTCCAAACACTTGGGAATTTTTTTGAATTTTTTCTGGCTTTTCATAGCAGTGTAATTTACATCGGTTGCCATCGACATTTCTGATGCAAACCTTCGACTAGTCTATTACAGGATTCTAGTCTATTGGTAGAACTTTTTTAGATGTGCCGAGCTCCAGGTGTATGACGAAGCTTTGCCTTCTGCGTCTTCTAGATCATAGGTACCGTTTGGCCA
>JAPKLY010002126.1:0-29120 GCA_026898435.1 Prunella vulgaris | reverse complement strand
ACTTTTTTAGGAAACTACTATTCACTTCTTTATTATTATTTTCAATACTTTTTACATTATTTTCATTACTTTTTTACTTTTCTCAATCACATCACCTGTACTATATTAATATTTTGGGAAAATTACAAAATGGTTCACAAAATTGACACAAATTACAAATAAGTTTCTGTGCAGAAAAAAATATGCTTCTGTGCAGGAAAAAAAAACTTATATGCAGAAATTGTAAACCAATTTGTAAATATAGCTATTTTTTAATCAATATGTAAGTCACCCTAATATTTTTATACACTTCTTAATACTCGTGCCCAAAAGATATGAGGGACTTATAAGGGGATGTAGGGAGTATTTATTTGTGAATAAGAATGTAATGCAAAACATTACTTATTTGTGAATGGATGGAGCAATGTTTATTGTGATTGAATAAATTTATGTCCCATATTCTTTTACTATGTTATAAAAAGGTCACATATTTTTTTAAATTTAATTAGTCAATTATTTTTATAAAATTTCCTATTTTTATCTAAGATTATAATCGTGATTATTATAAAACAAAAAAAAATCGACAAAAAAAAAATCGTTTAAATCACGTGCTATATTAGTCAAGTGCCATGTAAATTTGGGAATTTCCAGTGAAAATAATATGACTTGTAATGTAATTTTTTTTTCATTTATTTAGAATTAAAATTGTCACATCATATTTAATACTAAATATCATCAAATAATTGTGATTACCAAATCCTCCCTCATTCCCCACGAAATTTTCACAATAGAGGTTCGCATGTTTTTTCAAAAAAATATTTTAAAACAAAGTAATGTGTGAGAATTGTTCATGATATAAATCACTTTTCAGTAAATCCACAAAAATAAGTCCATAAAATTAAATCTTATATCACAAAAATAAACCCATAAAATTAGAAATGAATAGTGATTCATGGTAAGACTTATTATGAAAATGGTCTTATATACAATACTTTGCCAGAGACAAATGAGTAAATATATGTGTAGTTTAGTAAGAATGCACACAAATCGATATTTTTTTAGTAATGTATAAATTTGTGAGATATTCAAATAAGAAAAGTGTACAAATTTATGTTGGACTGAGAGAGTATAATTTAAATAATATAATAGCATTTTAAATAAAAATATCAACGCAATAATCTTCTTCACAAACGTCTACAAGCCACATTCACCATGGTGTCAAAATATCTGCAACCTATGTTGCACGGGTGCGGATACGTAGATGCGGGTGCGATACGATACGAGTTCGGGGATACGAGTTTTTAAAAAAATTAGGGTGCGATTCGTCAAGGATACGTCTATTTATTTATATTTTATTATATATAATATCTAAAAAATATAATTTTTATAAAATATTTATATTTTTTATCACCTAAAATTTGAGTATATTCAATAATATAATATAATTATGTAAAAAAAATATCAATTCGAATTACATTAGTTCAATACATAAATCATAGTAGTAAATTCAATCTAAAACATGTGTCACACTATCAATTTAACTTATACGAAATAATAAAATTCAGTTTAAATAATATATTCAGTGCTTATAAATAGGATTCGTGGAGTGGATTCGAGAATCCGTTAGCTGGATTCGCCACGTGGCAGATGGATTCGCCACGTGGAGAATCCGACACGAGAATTCAAGAATCTTACCCTTTTTAGGGTGCAGGTGCGAATTCGATACTGCATTGTAATATTTTTAGAAAAATCCGTGCATCATAGTCTGCAACTCTTCTTCACCTAATATTCACGAGAAAAACACTTACGACCCATTTGGTAGGTAGGATAGACCCATAAAAAAATGTTTCGGGGGCTTTTCTTATGTTTGGTAAATTATATTAATTTTATGCTCTCTCCACTGCTTTTCTTGACTGACCGGAATTTTTCTACAATTACTTACAATTTGTATTGCACCATGTGAAACCATATCTGCACCCACCCCCATCGATACCTTTTACGGGTTCAAGAAGAGCCAGAGCACATCAAAGTTACTCAGACAAATCGATGGCGGCGACAGGCAGAATAATTGCAGTCGTCTCCTCCACAACCAGAATAATTCTCGCCAGAATAATGCCTCATCGCCGATTCCAGCCATAGCCCACCACGCAGTTTGAAGCCACATCTCCGGAAACCATCCACAACAGCCACTGCAAGCAGCCATCATCGCCGCCGCATGAAGCTCAAATTGTGCCAAAAATCTTCGCACCTCACAACCTCCATGCCAATGTAATTCGTCGATCGAAGAAGCCCATCGTCAACAGTCCTAATCACTGCCAATCGAAGAAACCCATCGTCAGCAGCCCTAGTCACAGTGTTGCAACTTGTTCATTTTCCCTTCTGAAATTCTTATTTCTTCTAATTTCTTGTATGATTGTTGAGATACATCAGTTATAGATATGATCTTTTTTTTTTCATAAAATAATTTCACTTTTGATACAAGATTTTGAAGTGCTGCAATTGTTGATACAAATTACAAATTTCTTGGTTTCGAATTTTAGTCTTGTAGGTTTTTGGATACAGATCAAGTACATAACCTTTTTATTCTATTGTTTGTATCAGTGTTTTCATAACCGGACCGGTGATCAAACCGGACAGGGCACCGGTTCACGGTTCAACCGGTCCAACCGGTTGGATCGGCGGTTCAACCGTTAAAATAATTTATACCTATTTTTTAATATTTTCTTTGTTAAATAAAATAAATATTCACTTATAAAATTAAATAAATACAATAGAATCATAAAATAACAACACAAAATACAAAACAGACAAAATAACTCAATTAATGTAGGTTTTCTTTAACTTCTTTTTAATAGTTCACTGTTAAGATTTTTTTTTTGTAAAAAAAATAAGTTTAAGACTTTTGATTTGATTAGGATTAAGAAGACAAATAAAAATAAGTAAAAAAAAAAATTAATACTTTTTTAAAAAAATAGCCGGTTTGACCGGTTCAACCGGTTTTGACCGGTTCTGACCGGTTTTGAGCGGGTTTGACCGGTTTTGACCGGTTCAACCGTAGAAACGGTTTTTTGGGTGAAACCGGACCGGTTCCGTGACCGGTTCCCGGTTCAACCGGTTGAACCGGCCGGTTCGGTCCGGTTCTGAAAACAGTGGTTTGTATTGTTTTTTTTTTTAAGTTTTGTTTGTATTGTTATTCATATGAAAATTGGAATGCAACTGATGTTTAATTTTTCCCAGTGACTGACATAATTGTATCTAGTTTACTTTGTCTTTTGGTTGAGATTCGTTTATTTTGCAATTTGGGTTTGATTCATGAATTTTGCGAATTTCAATTGAAGAAAAAGAAGAATAAGGAGGTTAGAGGGTTGTTGTATTGAGTATGTTGCTGGGAAAGGACTTATTAGGTGACAAATAATGGCTTATGGTTGGACTTGTTGTTGGCCAGGTTGTTTACCACTGTTGCAGTATCTTTCTATTAATATTGTGTTTGCTTCTAGTTTGATCTACCAAACAATATGAAAAAAGTACTGTGTGGCTATCTTGGTCTACCAAACATCAGAAACATTTTTCTATCAGATCTATCAAACAACATAAACCTTTATTTTCTGGGCGAGATAAGAAAATTATTTTCAGGGTTTTTTCCTAAGTTGTTTTCCGGAGCCTTAGTTTTCACTTAGTCATCATTATTTTTAGGGGCAACCACATTCTGGTATAAAGTAAACAGATAAAGAAAAGGTGAGGTGAAAAAACTTTTCCCTCTTACAATGTGGTCTAAACACGGAAAATAAGACATGTTTAATTAGGAACTAATAAAGCAGCCATATATCAATAAGCCTAAACTCTATACCTGAGCCTATGCTACAATAGGCACAATAGAAACCTGTGCAAGCCTTGATACATATGCTACAAGAGGCACATTAGACAGAGTAGAAAACTTCTGGGTCGAAAAAATCCAAAATGCATTTTCTTGGCAGTCGATGGTAGAGAAAGGACGAGGGTTTGAGCAATAGCACACGCAACAAATTCACTGGTAAGGTTCTCCTCCAATAGCATATTGTTTTTATGGATCGATTCTTGTTGAGATTGTTTTGATTTTTTTTTGCTCTATGCCAAAGGTGCGTCGACCCGCCGACGTGATTTAGGGTTTTAATAGATGTCTGAGGGAGTACTGGCACATACTGTGGCAGTAGCTGAACATGAAAGTCAGTGGGAGCTGTTGTTGCAGCTTTCTTCTACGACTTCAAATCGGCCATGGATGGAGCTGCAAGCTTCAAGCTCCCAGCGTGATTTTTCGTCAATTTTCGACGGACAATGGGCGAAGGAGCATTGTGCTTCGAACTGCAACGGCGGCCTGCTGGTGGCGGCGGCTTTTTCGATGCGATTGCGATGCAGAGTAGAGAGAGGAAGTGCGGGAGAGCTTCACACCCGTGAGGAGAAATCTGGTGTGCTGCGATACGGCGGTCGTGATATTGGTGGCCCCTATTTCCCTCTCTCTCTCTCTTTATCGCTTTCTCCTTACTTTCATGTTCGTGCGGAAGACGATAGACAGGATTTGGACTCCCTGTTACCGCCAAGAAAGGTATTGATTTTATTTTTATTGTGATTTAGGGTTTAGAGCTTTTAGGAGGTAGAGACAGTACTGTGCAGAGTTTTCTCATCGGAGATGAAAGGATCTCTCAACTTCTCTCTCTCTCTCTCTCTCTCTCATATGATTCAAAGGAGTATACCTGGGTTCCATTCAACTCAATACTCTCTCAGAATGATGAACCCTAACTCTAAGTTTGTTGTAAAAAAAAAATCAATCAATTCCTGATTAACCTTTTGCAGTAAATTTTGTACATTAGAGAGATGTTCTGTTTGTGTTGTTACTGCTGTAGTTTGAGTTGTTCCTATAGCTTTTTAATTTTTGTTTGAATTCCTACTATAATGTTCTATTTGTGTTGTTCCTGCTATAAATTTGATTAGTTTTTAATCTTTGTTTTGGGTTGCTCATGCTGTAATTTTGATCCCATTTTAAGTTGTTCTTGTTTTATTTTGATTGGCTTTTTAGTTTTCGATCAATTCCTACTATAGGTTTAGTCTTGCATTTCAAATACTGTCAAAATATATGCAGGTCATCTCTGGTACTATATATTAATTTATCCAGCACAACAAGTCATCTCTGGTACTATATCTGGGTTCCTGATTTTACTGTATAATGATTCAGGTTATGGTATCTGCTATAGATTCCGGTGAGGTAGACGAATTTAGTGAATTTTCAATGATTAGGACTCGATCTTCGCAAATTGAGACCTACGAAGATAAATTAGAGGGTTTGAATGGGTTGATTTTGGGGGTCTAAGGCTTACAAGCAATGGGATGTGTTCGTATGACAAATAAGCATAATGTAAGTGAAATGTGTGTGCTGTTATTTCTTGATATGGTTTGTGTTTGCTTCATCCACAATAATAGCGACGTAACATCGAACGTACATACTGTGGAATAAGGCGTGTACAGTGTGTGGGCGGGTGGAACTTAAAATCATCCCCATTGTGCCTGTTCATGTTGTTGCTTAGGGTAGACGGGTGTAATGGTCCAAAAAGAAAACTGTTAGTCTGTATTGTAAGTTCGCATTCAATAATCGCAAATCTGTGAAAATAATATGTGCGTCTTTGTGTGGTTTGTGTGCTCACCATTGGATGCAAATACTGAACTAGTAGAAGGGTCCATCAAACCGGATGAGTTTGTTAGTGTGAGACATAAATCATCTAGTTAATGACATTTAATTGCTCCCATGAAACAGGTGTAGAAGCACGACCATGGGGAATCAAAGAAAGCGTATTGTAGCCAAAGACGATGCAAACAGCAGGGATCGGTGGTGTAAGAACAAGGACGGCAAACGAAGAGCGCAACAGGGTATGTTGGTAGTCTGTAAACACAATAATTTTCAGTGTGATAATAATTGTGGTATATCATGTATTGCATAATATAAGGTATTCATGATACAAAACACAAGTAGGCACAATTGTATTGATGGTTTGTATGTATATCCTATAACCTGCAGACGAATTCAAAGGAACCATCTAGCTTTAGAAACATGATGTACGGTGGCAAGATACATTACTGCCTCCTAAAAGTCAATTTCCCAGCATGTCCCCATCCTATGTTGAATATATTCCTACTTCAGTTATTGGTCCAAAAGCTCTTCCAAGGCCGAGAGATGGAAATTTACATCAACGTACTACCTCTGAAAGTTTTTTGATAGAGGAACAACCTTCTTGGCTGGATGAGCTTCTCGATGAGCCAGAAAAATCTGTTCGCAGGGGGGGCCATCGTCGTTCATCAAGCGATTCCTTTGCATATATTGACACGGCTAATGCTGGGAGTATGAATTACGCAGCTCAAGATGATAACAAGTTCAGAAATATGAGCCCATTGTCTTCATGGGGATCTCAAGACTTTGATAAAAAAACCAGTCACTTTATTGCGATAAGTTTAGGGGCAAAGCTTTGCATAATCGTGTGGTATAATTAGTTGAACTTGCAGTAATGAGATATATTTTGAATGCGTGTGAATGGTGGTTAGAACTGAACATCTATGTATGGTGAAAGGTGTGTATGAAACTGATGTAGGTAATTGAGAAGTATTCCTAATATATCCAATTACTTATTAAGCCTATGGTATAATAACCTGCACACTAGTATATTTAACTATGCTTTATGTGCATGCATAAGTCGTTTGTACTACAGTTATATGATGTAATTCTATCATCTGCATAAGTTGGTTGTTCTCATATTAATGAGAATATGTCAAATATATATATATATATATATATATATATATATGCAAACATGTAACACACATCTGTTTGTTTCTTGATATTGAATAAATCATTCATTTATTCTGATGCATAACCCATTTGCAATTGTAATTGCAATTGTTCAATCAGTTGAGTAACCCCATAAATAAAAAGGTAGTGTGTTGATAGAAATCCATAGGGTATGGAATGTTCCACACTCAATGACAGTACACAAAACAAAATATATCCGAATACGGAGCAAATAGTGTTTGGATGTAACGAAAAATAAGTTATTCCATTAATATACATTCGGCATAGTAGTGTTAGTTTTTTTTGGCGTTTGGGGTGACCGGTGTATCGATGTGTTAATATAGGGCACATGAACCCTTTATGTTGATGATTTATATATAATGCATTTTGTTTGCCTAGTTGTCTGCATGGTGATGAGAAAGTCTAGTTCCCACAGCTTGTTGTGGGCATATTTGTGGATGTTTTTTGCTTCTTGGATGTAATGACTTTTGCCTGGATGGTAGTATTGCTTTTTATTGCAAGTTTGTATTGGACTATCTAATTAAATGAGTGTACTGTTGGCAATTGATGATTTGAGTTGCATAAATATGCTATGTGTTTATATTTATCTAAATTGAACAATGGGCCAAAACCTTGAGCTGCTTTAATACAGTACTGTTGGGGAAGTGGCTGGATCAAGCACCAAGAGACGAAACTCACTTAATTCAATTTATTTTCTATGGTCCAATGTACTATATTGCTAAAACTTTTATAGTTCAATATACTGTGGGAGTGGGCTGTGTAACAACAAGCTGGTCAACTTGTGTACAACTCTCCAGCGTATTTGTAACAAAATTCCCATACATGATATCTAAAAGACGATCCATACTAAATAAATGGTATTAAGAAAATTTGACAGCAAGCATAATGCACAATAATTTAATATCTAGGATTGACACGTATCAATGATAAAAACGGGCAGGCTACCCTTTTTGAAATTAACACAAAGCATGAACACTTTCATGGACCCTTTTTGATATAAAAATGGAAGCATTTGGATTTTGGTTTGATCGAACCAAAATATATGCAAACATTTTTGAATTATGATTAAAAAAGAAAATAGAAAACAGTATCCACATACTTTAACATAGAACCTGGAGTAGAGTTACAAATGATTTAATGTAAAAAAAGATCAGCAACAAAACACTGATTCGAGCACTATTGCATCAAACAAGCATACCCCATCACCAAAAACAATTTGCTACCACATCCATATAGCAAACACACAAATTCCTAACTAGAGAGTATATGAACACACAAATGAGATAAAACAAACTCCTAGCAGCTAAACTCTTTTATCAACAACTCTAAATGGTACTGCTCAATAATCTTGTAGAATCTGCTGCAACACTAAATTCTGCTGCATCATGTGTTCTTTCAATATACTCACAAATAAGCACATCTTTATCAGCAGTATTTCTTCAATAAATAGCCCTCTCTGCTCAACAATAAAACATGTTGCATCAAGTCTGCTGTCATTTCTTCACAGTATTGTCAACTGCCATCCGTCTCATTCCCACTGCCTACATCATTAAACTCACATCTTGTTGTCAATCAAATAATTCCACAACCAGCGGCAGCTAAATCCAATATCAAGATTAATCTATACCCTCCCAACATGGAGGGACTCTAAAAACAAATTAAATGATAACCAACCATTAGAACGACGAGTTATCTACAACAAAAATAGTACAAATACACAGGGCATCCCTCCGGAATCCAGCCATCTTCTTTAATACAATTATACCTAGCATCGCTTACATAACTTGCTGCACAACTGGAATACTAAAACTCTCAGCTGCTACAACCAACTTCATTTTCTTGCTGTTAACAAGTTTTAAAACTTGTATAATGTCGGTATTTTGTCTCTATACCATCCCAATAGGGAAGATCCCCCAAACTCCAGTACATCCATCTTCTTTGTACATAATCACAACTTGGAACAATAAGCTGACCTGCAAGTGAGTTCATTACACAATTAGCAGTAAACATACCCTTATAATAGATTATAATCGAATCAAATGAGTAAATGATACATCCCTGATTTATGTTCTGCAAGGCAGCATTCTGTCCTATAAAGGCCTGAAATATATCCTTTAAAACTGCAACCTTCACTTCAATTGATCACTCGTCCTCCTTCTATTTATCTTTTTTTTTTAGAAGTTTAGTTTTCTTGATAATCTTCTCTTCAAATACTCCTTATCAAGATCCCCTATATCATCCCAGGTTCTTGATAACATATTTCTTTTTAATTGACTTCCATCAATTCCTTCTTCCTCAATATTAGACTCTCATCTAGGGCTTTAGTAATTTCCTTTGAAAATTCCTATTTTTTCAAAATCTTCTACATCTACCTCCATTAAGTTTTCATGACTGCCCACATTTCTTTTCTCTCTTTTATCAATCAACACAATCTGCATAAACCAACTAAAAACCTCTTGACATAATATACTTAAAATCACTTATTTCACCATTAAGTACACACTGACAATCATTTTATCTGTTTACATTGAACTATACACTACACACTACCCAACTTAAACTTCTATTTTTACAGAATAACCCAACCCTTTTTGAAGAAAAATGTATGCTTTGGGAAATTAGGGCTCATAACTTTCTATATCTACTGACGGAGTAAAGGTAAGACTTTTGAACAAAAAATAATACAATGTTACCTGAAACGAATTTTTTGAAACCCACTTTGCCCAAGTCTGATTATCTCCTGCAGCGTCACTTGAGTTTTTAAAGACTAAGATATCCTATGATTACACATACATATCTCAAAGTGACTGGAAAAAAACTTAAAATGCCTGAAAAAAAAATTCAAAAATCGTGTCATCATTACACATACATATCTGTAACTTCCCAACAAAAAAAAAAGGAAAAAAAAACCAGAACCAACTCTTCAATGGCGTGAATCCTCCTCTCAATGCGATATCTCTTGCCTATTAAACTTCATAAATGGGCTTTTGATTGGGCTTAAATAATTAAAGAGTTGGGCTCAACAAATAAATCAGAAATTGGGCCTAGGTATCTTTTGGTTACCGTCACAAACAGGTTAATGTGATGAATGATCTGAGTTTTGATTTCAGCGGCAGATTGGCAGCGTAGGAACGGCAGTATTACCTACCTTTATTACCTATCGGCAAATTTCATCCCGTCGTCAATGCGTAAAAGGCGTGTCTCGCCGTCGAGGGAAATTAACAATAAGCACCCAATACCCATGTGCACGACCGATGTAGATTATCGGCACCGAACGCCAGATTAGGTATATATTTTTTGCCGATGAACAATACGCGTTTCTCCACAATTCCAAATATGAGAAATTATAAAACGGATATTCAACAGAACTAAAATTTGAATTTTCAAATTGGAAATTTAATGAGAGCTGCGGGAATTCGCCTGAGTTTGTATTGACCGGCGGATAATGGCCGTAACTCATCTGATGCTCCATTGACCGCTGGTTAATCAGCCGTATAGACTATTGTGAAATAGGGAACCCCTATTAATATATAGACGTCTTTCAGTGACTAAACTTACTTTTATTAGTATTGATTAATTAAGTTTATCAATAATAAAACTTTGAAGTACCTTTATTAGCCTACAATTAGACCTGGATGTGTGATGTGTACATGGCATGACTGGACTGCGTTTTGTGCATAAGGAACCGATTAGTTTGTATTTTTCCCTTATTTTTAACATATATGGAAGATAAGAATACCTAACACTACGACACAAAAGATTGTAGATGGATCACTCGTTACGAGGCAAATTACAATGGTTGTGCAATGATAATTGGTCAAACTGGTAACCGACATTGATATTTGCAACAAGAGGGTCACCAATCAAGATATACAACAAACCAACAACTAGACCAAACAATAGCATTTTAGCAGAACTAGTATATCACCCGTGCATCTGCACCGTTTGTAAATATAAAATATATATAAATTTTATGTGAACAACAATTATATGAATGATAGTGTGATACACACATAAATTTTATGGTGAACAACAATTTATTCAAGTATTGTATCCGTGTGATGCACGATAATTTTTTTTAATATCGTAGTAAAATATCCTGATAAAACATATGAATAGATTTATACATGAAATAAATTTGTATCATTCTAGCTACTTGAATTGTACTTTAATTTATAATATAATTAGATAGAAACTCAATAAACACATGAATCATACTAATAGAAAATATAGAATATGTATCATATATAATACCATCTTATACAAATTTTTATCTTTCTTGTTTATTTATAGCTAAGTCATTTTGTAAATGTTCTTTTTATATTTTTAGATTTAAATATTCTATTAAAAATTTAAAATTCTTAAAATCATCAATATTCTTAAACACCTCTAGTAATATATAGTAGTCGAATACTTCTATAACTTAACTTGTAGGAGATGCATTGCAGAAAGTAAACATTTAGGAGCCAATAGATAATCTTTCCTTGGAACATAAATTCAAAAATATAGTTGTTTGTTTAAACTTCATTTTGCAACTTCAGAAACTCATAAACTTTCATCATATCCAACTATAATTGAAAATTATCTCTATACCTATACACATAGTTTCTTCATCAAATAAACATCTCTTTGGGCCACTCTTTATTAAAAATTTCTCTATACAACTTCATCTTCTATCTTGATTGGGGGTGCATACGCAATCTTCAGTTGACACCTAAGAGAAACAAAATCTCACCATTAACTCATTAATGCTTTTATTAAAATCGTAAAAGATCACTCAATTATAAACTAAGTTTAATACCTGATTTCATAATGAATCAAACCAACATTTCCTTGATTGGCTGCATCATCATTCTTTTTAATCTACCAAATATATCATCAACATCAATTAGTATTTATTCATCAATAAATTAGCTAAATAGTTTATTATTAACATTGCCACATTAACACATGCTCAATTTCATTAAATCTTTTTCAACATATTGTTATACAGGGAAAACACACATGTAAAAATTTGTACATAGATGAATAAACTTTAAATAATTACCTTTTTTCAAACAAAATTTCAAAACATAACAAAATACCTCATCATCAATTAAAGGAGAAAAAATAATTTATCAGTTTCACATCTGTAGTTAATTTTATAACAATGTACTGGTTATCGTCTACTTACTTGTTCAGTTCTCACTTGTGAACTTTAAAAAATGATCTCCCAAGTTAGTTGCATTTGCACCATTTCATTACTAATTCAAATATTCAATTAATTCATTAGTGCAAATCTAATGCTCAGATAAAAGTTATCATTTTTTGTTCTATTGATTATCGCAATCTATATATTCAATTGATTCCAACTTTCCTAGAAAAAAAAAAAATTCTCAATAGTAAGAAAAATTTAGAAAATTAATAGCTTGGTTTTGCAAAGATTTAAAAGCTACAATCCATAAATTATAATCAATTGCAACTATTCTTTTTTTTTTCAACAATAGCAGAAACCCTAAATCACTTTTATATAAGAAAATAATAAAAAAAGTAGCAGAACTTCAAAATTCAAAGTGTTAGTGAATTGCACTAAATAATGTGTCTCGTCGGGGTAAGTAAAAGTTTGTCATGCTGACGTGCATACATAAATTTTAGAAATTCAAATCTCCACTATTGGAATTTTTCTGAATTTGATATAATTTTGGACAATTTTTCCTAGGGTATCAAGTGTTTTGTGAATCTAATATTGAATACTACAAACATATAAAATATTTTCCCCTTTTATAGCCAAAAAATATTTTTAAATAAAAAGTATGCTTTTTATATATATGCATATGATATATGATGTGAAATTTTTTTAAAAATAAAAAGGTAATTAAATGTGTTTACGCTAGTGTGATAAACTTTCACGTGCTCCGATGAGCCACGTCATTAGTTGCCGGCCGAAAATAAAAGAATATGTATCGAATTAAAATTTCGTAAAATGTTGAATTTTTTAATAATAATTGTGAAGACCAAGAGTAAAATGAAAGTTGAGTACAAGATGGTGCATTTTCATATAATTAACCCCATTTTTTTTTACAACTATATTCCACGCCTTCATTGCAAATATAATTTAATCATTTGTTGTTAATCAATTTTAAAAAAAAATATTGGTAGGCATATAATTTTCATAATTATTTATATACTTAAATTATTTATATTTAATTTTTAAGTGAATAATAAAATAAAGGCAATAACTTAGAAAAATAGAAAATTTTTTATTTTTATTTTTATTGTCTTTGATCATTTTAAAATTTTATTCATAATTTAAATTTTAAAAAAAACTATAATTATAATATAAATATAGTCTCATTATTTTAATTGTAAGGAAATTATGTTAATTAATAATTGAATAATTAAATTTGAAAAAACTTTAATGAATATGATAATATATTGTGAAAGTAAAATAAATCTGTTAATTAAATATATTGACCCAATATTTTGATAGGTCACTAAAGCGAACTGTGAATTGAGTCAATAATTGCTAACTATGGCATTTGAGTTGTTATATAATATTATAGTTTATTAGTTGTATATTAAAATTAAGCACAACCTTTTTTTTGAAAAGTAAGGTATTAACAAATAGAAGTCTAATATTATAAAAATAGCTATGCACCAAATAAAAATAGCACATCATCTTATAATAAATATGTTTAAATAAAATAAATAAATGAGAAAGTTGGGCCAAGATTTCATTAATGGGCCATAAGACCTATTCTCTGAACCTAAAATTTCAGAAACTCACTTATGGCCCAGGTTATTGACACTAGCCATATTGTTAAATACACTATCCTAGTTTTTCATTTTGCAACAATTAATATAAAAAGACATAAAAGTCCTTGTAAATTTTTCCTCCATTTCTATTTAGTAAATACACTACCCTATTGAAAGAACCGAATTTAGGGCAAATATTCAACAACTTTGGTAGAAAAAATACTAGAATTTTCATTTTGATCCAACTATAAAAAATATATGTTGTACAAGTTTTGTTGAAAACATATGATTCAAATATGTTTAGTATGAATCAAAGCTTAAAAGATGCATATGTAAGTTTTTAAAAACCTAGTTTTTTATTGTTGTTTAATCATGAATCATTTGCATATATGTTGTTGTTGTGATATATTTTATAAGTATTATTATTATATATGTATATAAAAGTGATTATAGACATATCGATAATGTTTTCGTGGTGAGAAAGTTGAATTTTCGAAAAATCGCAACGCTGTTGTTCATCTCTGGTGTGCTGAAATTTTTTCCGAAATATTACATTTTTTTCGAAAATGTTTGTCGAACAAAACGAAAATTTTCATTAAAAATTTTCGAAAATTTGAAGTAATTTCGGCAATTTTTTTTAAAATAGCAGTTTTGTTCATATATATTTTTTGAACATTATTTATTGTTTTCTTTTTCCATTTTGTGATTTTAATATGTATTTTGCTTGTTTAGGACTTATCTAAGGATGCTGAAGTTGAAGATGATAACTTTGAGCATGGAGAAGAGGATGCAATTACGTGTTATCCACAATCAACCAATGATGGTAAGAACGAAGAAAATAAATCAAATATTGAAGGAATTGGTGAAGAAATTGTCATGGATTACGCTGATTTATTCACAACTATGGAGGTTTTCCCATCTCGTAATGCACTAATGGAATGGGTGCGCGGTATAGCTATAAACAATCACATTGTTATTGTTGGGAAACGCTCATTTGCCAGAGGAAAAAAAAAAGTGTATGTAGTCTTGCAGTGTGAGCGTGGAGGAGTATATCGTAAGTTTATGGCTAAGAATGTTTCTCCCATGGAGAATAAGAAAAAAGTAAAAAGGACTGAGAAGAAGAAGATTATCAATGTGTAGGTGAAGAGGACCTGAGTAGTGAGAGACAGACTACCAGCACTAAAAAATGTGGATCCCCTTTTCTATTGAAGGGAACAGAAATATCTCCATCGCAATGGAGTTTGACTGTAAAATGTGGGACTCATAACCATCCCATTGGCATTCATGTTGAGGGCCATTCTTTTGCGGGTCGATTAAAGCCCGAAGAGGAACGCTACGTCATTGAATTGTCAAAATGTTGTGCTCCTGCAAAGTCTGTATTAGAATCATTGAAGGAGAAACATGGAAATAATCATTCAACGTGGCCTTTATCACATTGTCGCCTTTAACGTCAATTACCACATTACCCTTCCAAACTGCCGTGAATGAGGAACCAAAATCAATTTGTATGGCTCTTGTGAATGATAACCACTACGTTTCGGTAACATTCAATTGCTCAATATGTATATAAATATTACCTCAATATGATGTACAATAACACCATGTCAATTTTAGGTATACTTCGGAGCTGGACGTCCCATGCATCCAATTGTAACCAACTGGATAGAGTTCAGACGTGATATTTCAGAGGGTTGGCACACGGCTTACACTGAACATCGAATTAGTGTGTGACTTTGGATATCACTTTTTTGTCTATAGCTTTTTGTGCATTTTGGATATCATTTTTTTGTCCATGACTTTTTGTGCGGTTTGGATTGATGTAGATGATTTAGAATAGATGAAAATATTTGTGTATTATGGCTAGAATGAAGAAATTCATTTGAATAGGTGAAACGTACTTGAAGACATTAAATGAAATATTTATTTTGGAGATAAATATTATATATGTCTTTGTTAATGATGTTAGATTTCATACACAAAATTATGCCTAAATTTGAAAAAAAAAATTCAAAAACTACAAATTTCGGAAAAAAATGTTGAAAATTTATAATTTTTTCGGCAAATTATATTATCTTCCACGACTCTGTCCACCTCTTTTTTCGAATCCTTTCCCCCTTCCCCTAACTCTTCTTCCCTACCTTCCTCCAATTCTTCTTCTTTTACAGATTGTTGTTCGGAATGTTGTTTTGCACCAATCTTCATTTTACTGTTAGTGTTCATTTTACTCACCACTTCGGTTTTTCTCTTTCTATTAGATGCGGTGGGACGGAGCCTATCATCTTTATCTTTCACTGAAACATTCATCACATATGTAAATTTAATGAAATACATCTGAAGTCTAATGAAAAATAGTAATAAATAATATTTCATACACAATTTAGTCATACAATACACATCTAGGTAAAAATGTATCACATAATACATATAATTGGGAAAAATGAAAGGTTTGAAAAATCGCTAGATAAAACTTAAAAATTTAAAAAAAAAAAGCTGAAAACTGAATCAAATTTCGAAAAAAGAAGGTTGAAAACTATTTAAGATTTCGAAAAAAAAAAGCTGAAAACTGAAACAAAGTTTGAATTTTTTTTCGAAATATTGAAAACTTTTTTGGAAATTTTTGGACATTGTTCGAATTTTTTTTCCGAAATCTTTCAATACTTTCGAAGTTTTTATTCGAACATACATAAACATTTCAGAAAACCAGGTCCGAAAATCAGATTCATTCAAATTCAACATCAACATCAAATCGGTTTTTGCCTAATTTTTTACAACATCCAAACACTATTTGTCTAATCGAAACCACATTTACCTAATTCTAATCTATATTTGTCTAACATTCAAAAGATTAAACCCTAACATTCAAAAGATATAAATTGCATAACTTACCTAAATCCATTGCATATGCGGTGAGGATGTTGACGCGATGGCTCCGGCGTTGACGACGGTCCGATGGCGGTGAGAGATTACACGGAGAATACTGTGTTTATGTAGGGTAGTGTATTTGACAATTTTTTTCTAATTTTTTACAAAGGAGAATGAGAGTGATAGGGGTAGTTTCATAAATTATTGGGTAGTGTATTTCTCAATTGGGTAGTGAAAAAATCAGGGTGGTGTATTTAACCATAAGGCTAGTGCTAATAACCGTCGCCATCACTTATCCTACCATCTATTATACTCTTAGGGGGTGTATTCGTTTAAGATTTCGTGGGATTTTAAAGGACTTTTTTCTTATAAAAAAGTCTGTTGGTATTCAATCAGGATTTTAAAGGATTTTAAAATAATCCACTGGTATTCAATCAGGATTTTAAAAGACTTAAAAACAATCCACTTGTATTCAATCACGATTTTAAAAGACTTAAAAACAATCCACTGGTATTCAAAAATATTAGGATTTTAAAGGATTGTTGGGTTTGATGGATTTTGATGGACTTTTTAGTGTATTTTATAAATACCAACAATCCCATCAAAACTCCTAGGATTTCGGTGGACTTTTTTAATTAGTGACTTTATTTATCCCCAAATTGATTTATGTATAATTATTTATTTTTAAGACCTAAAATAATTTTAACCTTATAATTTCATCTCTGCATTTATAACATCAACGATAAAGTAATTACAGCGACGAAGGCTAATATAATATTATATATACATATATACTAGAATAAATAAAAAAATTAATAATTAATCATTAAATATATATGTATGTTTTATATAGTATTTAAAAATGATATTGTTCATCCTAACTTATATACAAGATAAATATTTATTTTTTATATAGTATTATTATAATACTAATATTATATATTACATATGTCATTAGGTAATATTTTTATATTGATAATATTTTTTTACGGAATATGAGTTTTGTTATATTTTACTTTGGTTGCTTTGATTATTCAATTTCGATACTTTTTAACATACACACACACATATATATATATATGATACGTAGAAATTAATATATGATAATATAATTCTAATATAATAATTCTAATAAAATTACATATTAATTAAGGTAGAATTTTTTATTACAATGGTCTGGGCTAAATTAATTTTGCCTATATACTGTGCCTAAAGTCCATCTAATGAAACAAAAAAGTTCATGCTATCATTGGTAAAAGGAAAATATAATAGAAGTAAGGAAAAAAAAAGAAAAAAGGAAAATATAATAGAAGAATGGAAAAAAAAAGAGAAAATAGGAAAAAATAAAAAAATAAATTTCATGCATGCAAACCCTACTCTTTAAATTGGGAGCATAAGTACAAAAAAAAAAATGAAGGAAGGGGAATAGCAACAATCAAGCATACCTACGCAGAATTGGTAGAGATAAAAATGTACAATGTCATCGCGTGCTGAGTACTTTTATTTCAGTATTTTATGTTATTAGTATGCTATCTTATTTATATTTATCATGTTGTGTGACTAGCTTATTATGATTCCAATTCAAAGATTGTTCAACCTTTTTTATATTATGTTTTAACTAATTTTTGGTGATGTACTCTCTAATTAGTTTTTCGTATTAATTAGTATTAATTTTGAGTTTTTTGTATTAATCGTCATGGAAAAATATCACAAAATGTTTTAGCTGCTTGCAATTTTGATTTAGAGTTCATGTACGTTCTAAGTGGGTGGGTGGGTTCGGCTCATGATTCCAAACTACTAATTGATGCTATAACAAGGAGGCATAGACTTAAAGTGGCACAAGGTAAATAATAATTTTTATATTATTATTATTATTGTTGTTGTTGTTGTTATTATAATACTAATATTATATATTAAATATATAACTAGGTAAATATTTTTTGGTGGATTGTGGATTTCCTAACCGACGTCAGTTTTTAGCTCCATTTCGAGGCGTTAGATATCATCTACAAGATTTTGCATGTCAAGGTAATTGTTGATAGAATTTACTAATCACATTTGTTTATGTGGCTTTATGACATATTAATCCTATCAAACAATAATCTAAGAATGTGTTCTTAGGTGTTCTTGAGGGGAAGACATAGAGAGAGAAAGTGAAGGGTTTAGAGAGAGAGAAAGTAAAATGTTGTATTATGATTGGAAGTGTATTGTATTTTTGTAATAGTACAAGAGAGGTCTTATTTATAGGTGTGCGAGTGTGAGGTGGCACCTTACGAGCCTATTTGGCTTCCGGTGTTGACGAGGGTTCCTGACCCTCGCCTTGGTCCCTCACACTGCTCCATTTACAATGCCTCATTCTACTACCTATATATCTATCCTATTTGTACATCCGCCAACCGGGCCTCCGAGCTGGGCGAGCTACATGGCGAGCTTCTCCCTGAGTGAGGGCCTTCAAGCTGGGCGAGCTACTTGGCGAGCTCTCCTGCCTTGTGCGGTTCTTAGGGATGATACAAGGGTAGACCTCGGCAAGGCTCTCTTCGGACAGGGGCGGGCTCCTTCTCGAGGGGGGTAGCTCGCTCGTACTCTCCTTCTCTTCGGATATCTCTGGCCTTCGACCTCGGCCTGCTGGGAGCTTGGGCGAGGTCCTTGCCCACCTCGGCGAGCTCCTCCATGTTGGCCTTGGTTAGGGCTGACGACTTAGCTCTTATACAAGCGGGCGACCTCCTAAGCCTTGGGATAATTTCGTGATTATCCTCAGGTAGTTCGCCCTGTCAACATTTGCCCCCCAGCTCGCACACATCATGATTTATCTATTGTGCGGGTGAGCTAGTTTGTCTCCGTGGACGAGGACTCGAGTCTCGGGCGAACTACATTTGGGCAGGTGCCGAGCTAGCGGGCGAGCTCCCTCGTGGCGGTTGCTCGGCCGAAGTGATGCGGGAATCATGGCATCGTGCACGTCTTTTTAGGCGTGGTTTCCCGCGCCCATCATGGCAACTTTTCAAATTCTTTGCAAAATAGCCCCTGCACTCCTCGGATATTTGACCTCGCCCCGACGTCTATAAATAGGTGGAGGCGAGTTCATTTCCCACTTTTACACTTTCACATTTTCCGAGCAAACTTCGGCGATCGACACTCTTGCTACCGACGAAGTTGCCGGCACTCTTCAAGGTAGAACCCGAGTTCTTCTTTCTTCCCTTCTCTTTTTATTGCATATTTTTTTTCTCTTTTTCTTCGAGTTCCCAAAAATTCCCAAATGTTTCCGGTGACACCTCGGCTTTTCCGATCGTCCCCGTACTGTGATTCCGGCAGCCGAAACCTTGGACTGTTCTGAGACTTTTCGAACCTTGTACCGATTATGTCGACACAAACACCAAGCGAGACTCATTCGAACTGTAACCCCGGGAAGCGCCCCATGGCAGAAAACGAACCTATCCCCGAAATGACCCCAATAATGGTTGGCTCCAGTTCTGAGGTGGCTTCGGTAGCTCGCCCAGACTCCGGCGAGCTACTGGGCGAGGTCCGTTCTCGCGAGTCGGAGGAACCAGCTCTGTTGTTCGCGAGGTATGGGAGGAAGGCGAGGAGGTCGCCCATGAGGAAAGGATTGCCAGCGGCAACGAAGGGCCCGTTGAGGCCGGCGAGGAAGAAGGCGATCTGGAGGAAGTGATAATAGAGTGGTTTCGCTCCATCGATTTCCCGGAGCCCCAGCTGGTTGAGCACCAGGTCCCTGCTGAGGTCATTCACCCCTTTGACTGGGACGAATATGTCGCCGAGCATGCGGCGAGCTTCCCTTGCCGGACCGAGTACTCCCCCTAGATCTAGAGGAGGTCGCCCCATCGGATTACAAAGCTGGCGAGGTTCAAAGTATCGTCAATGAGTACTCCCTCACCAACATACGTAAGAAGTTCCGAATCCCGCTCGACATCTTCATGTATGCTCCAGAAAAGAACGAGCGGGCCGATTCGCCTCCCGAAGGACTGACTGCCATCAACATACATACCCTCGAGGCCGGGCTCACACTGCCCCGACACCCAATTATTGGTCAATTTCTCCTTGACAATAATTTGGCCATTACTCAGCTCACCCGAACGCATGGAGCAACCTCCTCGCCGCCCTAGTTGTTTTCGGATTGGAGGGCTATGAGAACCGGGTGACCTGGGCGGACCTGGGCGAGCTCTTCGTTGTGACTAAGCAAGTGAATGATGGCGTAGGATACTATTACCTGAAAGCTCACCCGGGAGAAAAGTTTATTGGGATCTTGCTGAACAAGGTCCGCGACTGGAAGGAGCAATTCTTCTTCATAGGTGGAGATTGGCGAGCTTCCGACACGTACTCCGGGCGAGGCGGACGCATTCCTAACCCCGAGGGATATGGGGAAGCCAGCAGTAGATCGCCCATTTTGGTGTGTGTGGGTTGGATTAGATTTACTAATCTAATTCTCTTTCTTTTTGCAGTTCTGAAATGTCACAAGTCCAGTCGAGGCAGACCCGAGGTGTCGGTCGAGTTCGACGTGGTGCGGGCTATTTGTTGTTTGAGGAGCGGGAAGAATAGAGAAGTCGCCCACCTGTGCAAGCACTATTGTCTCAGACTTGCCGGGCTCCTCACCTTGCCACATCACCTCGCCCTTCAAGGTCCCGAAGTTCCAGGTCCTCAATCTTGTAGGAGCTCGCCCTCTATGGTGCGTAGCTCGCTCAGATACTGACTTCGCTGCTCTGATTCTCGCAGGTGGTAGCTTCATCGCTTTTCCCATCGCCGAGATCCCGGACGCTTACCACGAAGTAGCTCACAGGTTTGCCATGGGCCCACCTCGCCCCAATAAGCTCGCTCCGCCCTCGCTACTCGCACTGGATGCGAGTAAAAAAGCCGAGCTCGCCCAGAAGAAAGGCGAGGTAGGTGGGTTCGGGACCCAAAAGGGGCAAACTAAAGCCCCTGCAAAGACGAAGGTTACGGAGGTCGCCGGGACCGGCCGTGGTGGAGGGCGAGGTCGCCAAGACCAATCCAAGAGGCTTCACCGCGGGGACGGGTCCCGCATAGGAGGGGATGACACGCCAGCCCGCAAGCGAGCCAGCTCAGGTTTTCGCGATAAGGAGGGGCCTAAGCCTACTGAGTGAGCTGACACGAGATCAGCGCAAGGGGGATCGGCCCACTCGACAGCCCCGCTGGAGATCGAGCCCCTTCGGAGGTCGCCACCCTCCTCATCTCCCTTCGGGATTCAAACAAGTGACGATACGCTCCTGGGATGGGACCCCGAGCGGGCTCAGTAAGTAGCTCACCCTCCCAGCCTCTATCCCTATTGCTTTCTCGTGTTTTTATTTTTTCTAACTCCAACTGCTTTGACCTCGCAGCTATGCCTCCATCGCTCATCCGAACCGGCACGAGGCTATTCTATCCATTAAATATTTTTGGATTGGAGTGCACCAGTCTTCGCTATCTTCCTGCCCCCCACTCGAGGTTTGATTTACTTTGTAATCGAACGTCGAGGGGTTCTTTAGTTTGGTGACCACAACCTCCGTGACTTCGGCGTCGCCGTTACTGGTAGCTAGTCGGGCTAGGGCATCTGCTTGCGTGTTTTCCAGCCGCGGTATCTGATTGATGTAAACCTGCATAAACATCGAGATCAGATGCGCTGCTATCTTCTGGTAGGTCATCATCTGTTGATCTTTTGCCTCGTACTCTCCCAGGACTTGGGATATTATTAGCTGGAAATCTCTGAAAACTTGAAGGTTGGTTGCCCCCACAGCTAATGATAGCCTAAGTCCGGCTATTAAAGCTTCGTACTCCGCCTCATTGTTGGTTGCTCTGAACTCGAACCGAATTGCGGAGGTGAAGACTTGTCTATCTGGGCTAATCAGAACTACACCGGCTCCTGCTGCTGTGCTAGTTGATGATCCGTCTACGTATAGGTGCCACGGAGCTATACGCCCCCTCGTCGGATCTTGAGGGAAGTTTAGCTCGACAATGAAGTCGGCGAGCGCCTGTCCCTTGATCGCTGTTCGGGGTGCGTAGGTTATACCGTATTGGCTAACCTCTAGTGACCATTTCAACAAGTGTCCTGCAGTGTCCGGCCGTTGTAGTATCTGCCTTAGTGGGAAAGTTGTCAGCACCTCCACTGGGTGGTCGAAGAAGTAGGGCCTCAATTTTCTAACACTCATCACCAGTGCATAAGCTAGCTTCTCTGTCGGGGTATACTGCAACTCGGCCTCGTGTAAGACTTGGCTTACGTAGTACACTGGTAGGTGTATTTTTGCCTCTTCTCGGACCAGGACGGAGCTAATGGCGACCTCCGACGCAGCGAGGTAGAGATATAACTTTTCTCCAGGTATCGGCTTCGATAGGACCTGCGTATCTGCCAGGTATGCTTTAATATCTTCGAAAGCTCGTTGACATTCGCCTGTCCATACGAAGTGATTTTTAAGGTGCAGCTTGTTGGATTTGGCCACTTCCTTGTACCTTCGTATGTTTGCCTTGATTGTCTCGAAAAATGGGCGATTTCGATCACCGGACCTGGGGATGAACCTGTTCAAAGCCGCCATACACCCGGTCAACCTCTGAATCTTTTGCACGGAGTCGGGTATGCCCATCTCGATTATGCATTGGACCTGCGTCGGGTTACCTCTATCCCCTGCTGGCTCACCAGGTGACCTAGGAACTTTTCTGAATGTACGCCGAAACTGGTTTTCTTGGGGTTCAACTTCATGTTGTAGCGGCGTAGTATGTCGAAGGTCTGTTTCAGGTGGTCAAGGTGATCCTCCATTCTCAAACTCTTGACAACTATGTCATCTACGTACACCTCCATAGATTCGCTAATGTGCTGGTCGAACATTTTATTCACCAGCCTTTGGTAGGTTGCTCCGGCGTTGATGAGTCCGAACGGCATCCTTTCCCAGCAATACATATTTTTGTTGGTGTAGAATGCCGTATGTTCCTGGTCATCCGGGTGCAGCGCTATCTGGTGATAGCCCGCGAAGGCGTCCATGAAGGTCATCATTTCGTGGTCAGCGGTGCTATCTACAAGCTGATCAATGTGATGAAGTGGGAAGTTGTCCTTTGGGCACGCCTTGTTCAGGTCCGTGAAGTCGATGCATAGTCTCCACGTCCCGTTGTGCTTCTTGACCAAGACAGGGTTCGCGACCCACTGCGGACATAAGACTTCCTTGATCAGTTTGTCGTCTAGCAGCTTTCCAACGTCGACGGTCAGGGCTGCGTATTTGTCTGGCCCGTACTTCCTTCGTTTTTGGCGGACGGGTCTCCTCGTCGGATCTATATTGAGCTGGTGGCAAGCATGCTCCAACAGGATCCCCGTCATATCTTCATGAGACCAGATAAACACGTCCAAGTTGGACATCAAAAACAGTTCCATCCTCGATCGGTACGGTTCAGGTAGCTCGGAACCTATGAAAAGTTCCAAGTCCCTTTCCAGGTCCACCGGGAGTGCCGTCAATTCTTCCATGGGGGTGGCCTTCCTTTTTTTGTTTTTCCACCTGGGGTCGCTGATGAACTCATCCCACTCCTCCTGTGACATCTGCGCAGGTTCATAACCTAGGCGCGGTTCTAGGTCATCAATGTTGTTTTCAACTTGGAGAGGTTCATCAATTGTCAGCATTTCTGGTGGCTCCCCAACTTGGGAAGGTTCTACGACTTGGGGAGTTGGGTCAACATCCATTCGCACTGGTTCTTGACCTCCCACAGGTCCCCCGCCTTGGGCTTCTTGGTCCACCTCCATGGGTGCAGGTTGTGAGCTTTGCGCAGGTCCTTGCACTTGGTTATTATTTTGGGATTCCCCCACTCCCTCCATTGGTGTTGGATGAGTGTCATGCGTAGGTTCAGGGACTTGGTCGATTTCCACCGTTGATTCCAGCGAGTCGCCTACCTCCATCAACTCAGTTTCTGTTGAGATGATGTCTAGGATATTCGGCTCGTCTGCCGGAATCTGTACATCCTTTTCAAAGATGTGAACCTGCGTCACAGACTTTTTGACCCGACTATCCTTGATTTGGAGCAAACACTCTCTGGCCTTTTTCTGGTCACCTTTAATGGTTCCGACACCTTTCGGAGTTGGGAATTTCAAACAATAGTAGTAGGTCAAACACGCCACTTTAAATTCATTGATGAACGGGCAGCCAAGGAACCCGTTGTAGGAGGACTACTGGTCGACAACTAGGAAATCTACTAACCTAGTCAGTCTCCGCTCCGGGTCCTCGGCCGATACAAGTTGGACGCTCAACTTGATACTACCTAGGGGGACGGTTACAGCTTCTCCGAACCCCACTATCCTAGCATTGCTAGGCTCTAAGTACGACTCAAAATCACCTAAGGCATCTAAGGTGGACTTGAAGAGAATGTTGGTGAATGCGTCGGTGTCCACAAGCAGCCTGTGAACTCGGACGTTCATGATGTTGGCGGTTATCACCAACGAGTCGTTGTGGGGCGTCAGTACCCCTTCCAAGTCCACCGAGGAGAATGTCAGCTCATCAGTGAGCTGCGCGATGGACCTGGGGCCGGAGCTGCCTTCCTGGACCTGGTTGATGGCCCGGATCTCGGCCTTCCTTTTTTTCCTGGAAAGGGAGGATCCCCCGTCCTGGAGACCTCCGGCAGCTCCAATTTCTCCCTCGAGAACCAAGAGTTCTCGAGTGGGCTCTAGGTTCTGTTGAGGTTGGGGAGGTGCCCTTCGCCTGTTCTGAGGTCCGCGTTGGCCCGCGTCCTCTTCCTCGTCATCGGAGACCTCCCTTCTCTCGAACCTGGGCCTCTTTGCCGGTGTCTTCTTCACGAACTCGGCCAGCTTCCCATCCTCATAGAATTTCCATAATTGTTTGAGGAGGTCCCGACACTCGCTGGTGAAGTGGCCGATGGACTGGTGATAGGCACAGTACTTGTTGGGGTTGAGCTTTGCGCTGTCCTAACGAATTCTCCTCGGCTCTTCCAACAAGGCTTTGTCTTTGACCGCAGTAAAGACATGGTCGACGGAGATAGTGAGGACCTGGTTGAGCTTCCCTTTGAACTCGTCCCCATCGCCGAAAGCTTTCAAGTTCCGGGGGGCCTTGTATGTGCCCCCGGACTTCTTCCCGTAGGGTTTCCTCTCCTCAGGGGCACCGACCTCTTTCTGGAGGGCCTCCTGCATGGCCACGAATACCCCCGCCTTGTGGCGGAATTCGGTGTAAGTGTTTGGACATGCGAGGTGCATTTTCTTCCAAAGGTCGGTCCCCTTCCGGAGTCCTGCCATCACCGCAACGACTTTGGTGTCCTCGCTCACTGGCTCGCCTTCCAGCAGTATCCTGTCGAACCTCTCCAGGTACTGTTGGTCGGTTTCATTCTCGCCTTGGTGGATGTTGGCGAGGCAGTGTTTCTGGGTAAGGTAGGACCCAAACCCAGAGAAGTGGGTCAAGAACTCCCGCGAGAGCTGACCAAATGAGTGGATTAACCCCGGGGCGAGTGACGAGAACCAGCGGTGAGCTCGATCCCCTAGGGTCAGCGGGAAGTTCTGGCACTGGGTGGAGTCTGTGGCGCCCACCGAAATCATGAAGTCTGCGTACTTGGCCAGGTGGACTTTCGGGTCGGATTCACCCTCGTATACGGACATCACTGGGAATTGGACCTTCTTCTGGACCGGCGCCCGGAGTGTGGCAGGTGCCAATGGTGATGCGGGGAAAGTGGTGGAGTCAGGTCCGCCGGACTTGGCTGCTACTTGGGCTTGTAGCATTTCGACGGCCTTTTTCAGTGAGGTCAGCTCGTCATCGCGGGCCACCTCCGGTGGAGGTTGCTCGAAGGTCCTGCGCCTCGTGGACGCACGCCCCCGAGGTGCCTCACTCTGGGGTGACCTCTCTGTGACGGGCTGGAATTGGCGTCCGCTATGGGGGCCCAACCTGTCGGTCGTGGGCCTTCTCAATCGGTCGTGGGCGGACCTGTGCGGTTGCAGGTCCGAATCTCTCCCATGAGACGTGACTGGGGCAGCTGTCCGTTCATCCTCCCCGCACCTGGGCCATAGTCTGCCCTGGAGGACCTCCCTCCTTAGTGATTGGTGGGTGGCGGATGCTTCGGTGTAGGCCGAAGCTCGCCCAACATGCGTAGCTGGCTCTTCCACCACCTTGGCCTTTCCAGCGCGCTCCTTATGTTGGCGAGCTTGGGCGGAGCTCGCCTCCTGCTCGGATGGGAGGTCGTTATAGTGACCCCGGGTCTGGGTGCCCTGGGTTGGCCTGGTCTGCTCCCTAGCTTCAGTGGCCGGAGCTCGCTGAGGTACTAGGGCGAGCTCGTTGAGATGCCTCTGTTGCAACCTTTGCAAGGTTGCAATCGTGCGCTGGAGCTCGTCAGGGTCGTTGGCGAGGTCCCTCAGGGCGGGGTTCAAATCCTCCTGAGTCATTACGACTCGTGGAGGTCGTGGAGCGTTGCTCTTCGGGGGAGCTCGGCGTGAGGTCTCCCCTTCAACCTGGTCCTGGGTGCCCTCCTTCCACCTCTGGGTGTTCGCAGAGGTTTGTTCCTTAGTCATTTTGGGGTTTTGCAGGGGGAAGCTCGCCGAAGGTCGCCGAGGTCGCCGAGGTCGTGGTCTCCAGCCAGGATGATTTTTGGCGGGTTTTCGTCTAGCGTTACGTGCAACGAATTATCCGAAATCCGGTTTATTCGTGTACACGTGTGCGTTTGAAAACTTTTTTCGGGCAGAAACTATGGATCCGGAAATTTGGGTTTTTACCCAAAAATCCGGGTTTTCGTTCAAGGGACGAAAATATGTGTGTATCTCCAAGTGTTCTTGAGTTTTGTCAAGAACACCTTCAAATCTTCAAACCTTCAACAAACCCTAATTTTTACTCTCAAATTTTTGGTTCAATGACCCTTCTTCTAGCGCCAAATTGTTGATAGAATTTACTAATCGTGTTTGTTTATGTGGCTTTATGACATATTAATCCTATCAAACAATAATCTAAGAACGTGTTCTTAGGTGTTCTTGAGGGGAAGACATAGAGAGAAAAAGTGAGGGGTTTAGAGAGAGAAAGTAAAATGTTGTATTATGATTGGAAGTGTATTGTATTTTTGTAATAGTACAAGAAAGGTCTTATTTATAGGTGTGCGAGTATGAGGTGGCACCTTACGAGCCTATTTGGCTTCCGGTGTTGACGAGGGTTCCTGACCCTCGCCTTGGTCCCTCACACTGCTCCCTTTACAATGCCTCATTCTACTACATATCTATCTATCCTATTGTACATCCGCCAACCGGGCCTCCGAGCTGGGCGAGCTACATGGTGAGCTTCTCCCTGAGTGAGGGCCTTCAAGCTGGGCGAGCTACTTGGCGAGCTTTCCTGCTCCTTCTCGAGGGGGGTAGCTCGCCCGTACTCTCTTTCTCTTCGGATATCTCTGGCCTTCGACCTCGGCCTGCTGGGAGCTTGGGCGAGGTCCTTGCCCACCTCGTCGAGCTCCTTGCCCACCTCGTCGAGCTCCTCCATGTTGACCTTGGTTAGGGCTGACGACTTAGCTCTTATACAAGCGGGCGACCTCCTAAGCCTTGGGATAATTTCGTGATTATCCTCAGGTAGTTCGCCCTGTCAACAGTAATGACCCTGAAAATGAGAAAGAATGGTTCAATCTTCGCCATGCGTCTTTAAGGAATGTGATCGAGAAAATATTTGGTATTTTTAAATCAAGGTTCACAATTTTTAAGTCAGCACCTCCATTTTTATTTAAGACACAAGCAGAACTTGTACTAGCATGTGCAGCTCTACATAACTTTCTTCGCAAAGAATGTCGTTCTGATGAATTTCCAATTGAATCGGTGGACGAACCTTCATTTTCAACATTACCAGTTAATGAAGACCGTGATTTTGAGCCTATCATTCAAACTCAAGAGCAAGAACGACAAGACGTTAATACTTGGAGAACTAGTATAACTATGAATATGTGGAGTAATGCTATTTAGGAAAACATGATATTATGATTTTTTTTATGTCTTTAACTTTTTTTTTTCTTTTATATTTGAAGGTATGAATTTTTTTTGAATTTTTATTGTATATCACAAATCCATAAAATTCTGCAAAGTCTACAATGTCCTATAAAATTCATTAAAATCCTGATTTTAAAAATTTTAAAAATCACCAAAATCCTACAAAATTCCTAATCCAATAAACCCCTCTTAGTCTCGCTCTCTTCCTCTGTCATTACCACGGATTTTCAGCGGCCAGGCATCGCTGCCTCCTCCACCTCAACCGCCGCCTCGTCCCACGCCAGCGCTGCCCACGCCTGTGCGCTACATCAGACACAGTAGCAGTGGAGAACGACGAGAGGCAACTCGTCATTGAAGGGATTCTCTTGCTCGGAAACGCATCGTGGAGGAGGAGCCATCGTCAATTTCGTGACAGAGCAGCAACGACTGAGTCCAGAGAAAGAGGAGAGGCAGCGACTTTTGGAGGAGGAGGAGTAGCAGCTTCTCAGGTAAATCGATTTCTTGGTTATAATTCTTCCCCCAAATTACTAGTTTCAAAATCATTTTGAATTTTTTTTAATGATGTTGATTTCATGAGAATTGTTGTTGGTGCTTGAATTGTGAGAATTGCTAGATGAACTAGAGAATGGTGAGAATTTATTTGATAATGCTGTAGTTGGCTAGTTGCGTTGTTCTTGGACTGAAATTGCTACGTGACCATTTGATAATGCTGTAGGAACAAAGGCTGTATTATGGTGTAGGAACAGTTTATTTTAAATTTTAGATATCATTTGGACCTGTCAGTTGGATTATGGT
>JAPKLY010002125.1:0-26783 GCA_026898435.1 Prunella vulgaris | reverse complement strand
AAAAAAATTAATTTGCATGTACATTTATAAAATCATACACATGTTTACTCACATGTCACTATTTTATTTTATTTTTACCTTTGAAGTATTAAAATGTGTGTTGAAATTTGATACGGACATAATTAACACAAGAATTGTAGGTTTTTCATCAACATAAAATCGTCAATTTTATTATCAACTCTACTACAACCTATACTTAAATTTTTTAGCATTTGTCGCGTTCTATTTCATTACTCCTTTGTCACAAGAATTTACATAATTTTTTTTATTTAAACGTTCTTTATAAATACGCAAACTACGAAAAAAGAAAATATCGATTTATATACACACTCACAAATTAAATTATACATATATTTACCTATATACTGCTATTTTATTTAATTTTTTTTTTTAAATATGCAAAATTTTTAGCCGTGCACAAATTTTGTTGGGAAGGAGGAAGTGGTATTTATGGCTTAAAAAGCAAATTGGGAATTGAAGAAATGAAGTATGGTGCATACGAAAGTACTGTTTGGCTTAAAAAGCAAATTGAGAATTGAAGCAATGGAGTATGGGGTAGAACGAATTTTAGTCTCAAATTTATGATATGTTTTTCTTGTTAATTTGTTTATATATATATATATATATATATATGTGTGTGTGTGCGCGCGCGTGCTTATGCACATTACAAACCACAACACTACAAAAATCACGTGTTTTAGTGATTGAATTAGTGACAACTTTTTGGTCTCAAAACGCAATAGCGCCAGATTAGCGACCGTTTTCAGACGGTCGAAAAATCACCGTTTTTTTTAGGTATCTGTTAAACTTATTGAGTTATGAATAAGCATGTTATAGATGTCAAAGTTGAATCAATTCCATTTTACTTCTTTTGGTTGTTTAAGTGTATAACTCTACCTTTTCATTAAACTTTCAGAGCATTTATAAGAAGCTGTGCCTAGCCAAAAAAAAGTGCATATTTTGAATACTTATGTAATGTTGACGTAGTAATAATTTAATGGGTGCAGAACTTAATTGCTATGACATGTTAAAGAAATCTGATCAACCTTTATATTGTTATTTCAAAATTAATACTAATCTCGTGACTATTGTTAATTTAGATATCATTTTCTCGCAAAAGTTTCTCTCTCTGTGTTGTCCCCACAAATTTTAAGAAATTAATTCGAAAACTCTAAACATAAAAAATTAATATTTCATTTCTTTAACATAATTATAACTTGAGTAAGTCTTCTGTGCACCAGTTACACGGTGCAACTCAAGTTCATTTTTTAAAAGTTGCACAATTTATTACTGAAAAGTTGCACAAATTATTACTGAAAAGTTACACTATAAAAAATACACTTTTTCAGTAATAACATGTGTAACTTTTCAGTAGTATTTTGTGTAACTTTTAAAAAATGAACTTGAGTTGCACCGTGTAACTGGTGCATACAAGACTAATCCTTATAACTTTGACAATAACATATATATGAGTATGTCTTGGGTGCATTCAGATGCACAACATGAACATCAATTTTAATTTTAATCTCATTTTTTAAAGATCTCCTGTGCGGTCGCAAAAATCATCCGCTTTGATACCGTCTTCAAAGGTGGTCGCTACTCTCCGAACTTCGTGACCAAAGGTCCAATGCGCTTGTAAATTGGAATTAGCGACCGATGGATGATCACAAATTCTAATAGCTATTAATGTATTTTTTAGTTGTAGTGTGTTTTACACTCACTTCTTTTTAAAGATATATTGTATATGAAAAAATTATTCTAAATAATTATTGAAAATGCATAATTTTAGAGAATTTAGTGATTTAATTAGACCATGTCATTCTTTAAATGCTAATATGATATATTAATATTTGATCAACGTAAGATTATTTTAAATGTTTTATATGTTCAGTCCAAATCATTAAATCGTACGAGTTGTAACATGCATGTATAAATTTTGTTAAGTTCAAAAATGAAAGTGACTATGCTCAAAATTATTCCTTTGCTAGTAATAAATAGTATAAGAATTCTAACATATTATTTCTATAGATGGGAAAAAAAGTATATCCATAATCTTAAACTATTATGCTAAGTTGGAATAGATATTTGAATTATTTTTTTTGTCTAAATAAAACCTTCTTTTTCGAACTTTCATAATTTACATTAATTAAAAAATAAAAAATATCACAAGAAATTAATTTGTGCACCCAAATTCGTCCCATAATTTCGTGGCTTGGATCCACCATTAGGTACCTAGTATTATTGTAAAGGAGAAAATATTGGTCGAATTAATTTCATCTAATGCTCTTAAGGATTAATTTCATTACAAACATAATAAATCATTCTTACAACTCATACTAATGGAAGGAAATCTTGTATGAAAATGCACCCAATAATTACATGTGGCTTTTTAATTAATAATATTTCATCTTAAAATTTTTGAGTGAGAAAAATGATACATTTTATATTTTTTTTATGATGTAAAATATATTATCTTAGTTTTAAGAGAATTTGCTCACTACTAAAAAAATTAATTTGCATGTACATTTATAAAATTATACACATATTTACTCATTTGTCACTATTTTATTTAAAAAAAAATTTTATATTATTTTTACATTTGAAGTATTAAAATGTCTGTTGAAAATTGATACGGATGTAACAAGGTATAATTTCATGAGTCCAATAAAACAATTCCATTACACCTTTTTCACAAGGATTTACATTTTCTTTATTTAAACGTTCTTTAAAAATTTGCAAACTACTAAAAAAAATATCAATTTATGTGTATACACACAAAATTATATATATATATATTTATTCATATACTGCTACTTTATTTGAAAAATATTTTTTTTTTTTTAAAAACATATAAATTTTTAGGTGTACAAAATTTATCCGGTAAAAGGAAGTAGTATTTATGGCTTTAAAAGCAAATTGAGAATTGAAGAAATGAAGTATGGTGCATACAAAAGTACTGTTTTGCTTAAAAAGCAAATTGAGAATTGAAGCAATGGAGTACGGGCCGGGTAGAACGAACTTTAGTCTCAAATTTATGATATGTTTTTCTTGTTAATTTGTTTAATAATAATATATGTGTGTGTGCGCGCCCCTTAAAAAAATGGTGACAAAATATATAGAAGAGTATTGTAACAAGTGATACTATAATTCTATTTTAATTGGATAAATATTTAATTTTGAAAAAAAATTACCTAGTCTTTTTTATGGTAGTAGAATGAAAATTTTACCGCATATGAAAATACACCCAATAATTATTTATGGTTTTTTAATAATATCTCATCTTAAAAATTTGAGTGAGAAAAATAATACATTTATATTTTTTTATGATGTAAAATGTACTATCTTAATTCCATGAGAATTTTCTCTACTAAAACAAATTGATTTCCATCCACATATATTTACTTATATGTCACTACTTAATTTATTTAAAAAATATTTTATTTTATTTTTACCTTTGAAGTATTAAAATATCTGTTTGAAAATTGATATGGACCTTATGATAAGAAGATATAATTAACACAAGAATTGCTCGAGGTACAACATCATAGTTTTTATCTCAACATAAAATCGTCAATTTTATTCTCATCTCTATTACAACCTATATTTATAAATTTTAGCACTCGACGTTCTGGTAATTAAATGTAAATCTTCTATATGTACAAAGTATTGAATTTATTGCATTATGTTTCACATACAATTTGCATTCTCTTTCAGTCCGGTGAAACAATTTATTGCTCCCTCTTTTTCAAAAGAATTTACATAATTTTTTTATTTAAATGTTCTACATAAATTTGCACACTATTTAAAAAAAAAATTGATTCATGTGCACGCTCACAAAATTATACATGTATTTATTTATACATACTGCTATTTTATTTAAAAAATATATATATTTTTAAAAAAACATGCAAATCTCTAGTGCAAATTTGTTAAAAGACGGAGGGAATTGATATTTATGGCTTAATTTTGGAAATTTTCGAAATTAATTACTCACATAATAATCCATAAAATTTTGGAAACTTAATTTAATTATCCCAATTAAAAGACATAAATAATTTCAGTCATTAAATAAATCTAGGAGTTGACATGCTCGTCGAACAAGTGTTGACCAAACTTTTCCACTGTAAAGTCAACTGTGTGTTTGACTTCATATGTTACCGAGGCTTTGGCCCATTCCTGTGCTTCCTCAATCCCAGAGGTGTTTTCACATTTTGGATGACATAGCTTTTAAAAAAAGTAGAGTGTTGTGTAAAGTTATATTATTAAAATAATGAAATTAATTGGATTGTGAGGATAAAGTTAAAATAATAGTTTCCATTTATAGGATGTGAAAACAATTGTGGGAAGGACGGAAAAGGAAAGTGTGAAAACAATTATGGGATAGAGGGAGTACAAATTAACCATAATTTCCTCCATGTTGTGATATTCTACAATTGTCATAAATAATAATCTGAAATTCTTTGTCATACACATTAATTAATTAATTAATTAATTCCAAGAATTGTCGTTCGTCTCCTCCTATATATATATATATGAGCTAGCAAAAAATATATAATTCTATGGGTCCTGGATCTCTCAAAATAAAATATATAGCAAATGGGCTTCTTTTCTGAATTTGTGAATTAAATTTGGAGCCCAACTCAGTTTCTTTTTCAATTCAACCATTTTATTGCGCGCCTTTACAAATTATTTGAGTTTGACTAAAGAAGGTAGCATGGAAAGATTTCAAAAGGCTCTAAATTCTGAATATACAAGTTCCAAGAAAAAAAAAAGGTCATTAAATGAAATTAAAGAAAATATCACCTCTATGATGTTGCTTTAGCTACGAAATTTCAAAAAACTATACAACTCATTAAATTCTAATTAAGAATTATAAAAAAAAACATTAAAACTTTTTATCTAATGTATGAAGTGTGTGTGGAGTGGAGAGAGAGGCCCACACGGATCAGCTTAACTTGTTTCCTGCATTTTACTTTGCAACACCCTAAGGTAAAATATATATTCATGGATCTTTTCTTTCATGGACCATGTATTAAAAGATGATGGGTCTCGATGTAATGATTCCATGGCCTTGGGCTTATTCTCTCTCTCTTTTTTTTAATTGGTCCAATACCTCAGTATTTTGGCTCCTCTCATTATCGTAACACTCTTTACTTGACCTAAAAAATTAATAGCTAGGCACGCGTTTGTTTAAAATGTTCTTTCTTTACGTACGGTCGATATCTTCGTACCAAATTTTGAGCTTACTAAATTCTTTAGGTGCATTGGAATCAACATTGGCTTCAAGGAGGCGACTTGGGAGAGGGAAGAGGACTTGAAAGCTAAGTATCAAGATCTACCTTTGTAAGTTACGTAAGAAATTTCGAGGATAAAATTTATTCAAGGTGGGGAGGATGTAACACCCATCTTGAATAAATTATTTGTGTAGCTTAACTCTTTTGTTTGAGACCTTTAAGTTTTGAATGTTGTGTGTGTTTTTAAATTTGGGCTTTTAGTCCTTTAAATTATTTTGGGTTATTGGACTTGTTAAATTATGTTTAATAGGATTAAATTAAGTATTTGACTTTTTATTATGTTTAATAGGATTAAATTAATTTTATATATATATCAATCACGTGACCAAATAATTAGGTTAGCATCTAACATACCTGTTGAGCAATTCTTGTAATTGAAAGTTTATGTGGCTAATTAATCTTAGGGAATTACTCATACAATAATCAAAGATATAATTTGTAGTAATTTTATGAATATAAGAGAAATTGTAGAGAGAGAAATGTTGTAAGGTGTTCTTTGTATTTGGAAATCCAGATCCTTACAAATGAGGTATTTTCACCTATTTATACTTTCTTATTAGTGAGGTGGCATGTTTTTAGGCCACATAGCCTCTGATGGTGACAAGTGTCCTCCACTTGTCACCACCTTAATGACTTGCCCCACTAACTCTAACCTTAACGACCTATGCCTTCCTCCTAGGTTCTCTGGACATCTTGTGTCTTCATTCCTGAGAGAAGGGCGATCATCCGGGCGAGCAACATAGCGAGCAGGTAGGCGAGCACCTTTGGCTTGGCCTTATGGCTTGATGCCTCGTCACTACTGAGTCTGGCGAACAACTTGGTGAGCATCTGGGCGAGCAGCTTGGTCTCAGCCTTATGGATTTGTTGCTTCGTCACCCCAGGGCTTGGGCGAGCAAACTGGCGAGCAAGGTGACCAGCAAGGTGGTGAGCAACTCGGGTGTGGCCGCGTGGGCTTGTTGCCTTGCCATCCCTGAGCCAGGCGAGCAAGGTGGCGAGCAACTTGGGTGTGGCCATGTGGGCTTGTTGCCTTGCCATCCCTGAGCCAGGCGAGCAAGCTGGCGAGCAGGGTGGCGAGCAACTTACCCTTCAGCTTGCTTTCACTTTAACTATTCTTCAAATATTAAGCTTAACTCATTTTATAAACATTTGCCCCTCAGTATATGCTTTGATTTGGTTTCTCTTTATCAAAGTATATGCTGGAATTGATTCACCATGCTGGCGAGCAATTAGGCGAGCAACATGGTGCTCGACTTGGTGCTCGGCCTCCATGCTCGTCCTATCTTTTGATAACCGAAGTGACGTTTCTGGAAAATGAGGCGTCCCCTCGTTTGGTGTGCCAATCAGTCATATAAAAAGGCGCACTCCTTAAAACTTTTCAAATACTTTGCAAAATGGTCCCTGAGCTTTTTCTTTCATTTTCCTTTAACCCTAATGTATAAATAAGGCTTTTCTTTTACTGTTCATCTTCCTCCTTACTTTGTTCACTCTTCTGAAATTTTCGGCGGCTCAAACTCTTCTTTGATTTTCCGGCGACCCTTGCTATTCCCATTTCGAAGAGCGATTTCAGAGTCTTATTTGAAGGTAATTTCTTACTTACTTTGTCTTTTAACATTTCTCTTTGGTTTTATCCTCTCTTTCCCTTAATTTCGAATTTCCATCTTCTGTGCTTGTTCGTCAGATTTTCCATCGGACTACTTGATCGGAATCTTGGTGGTGACATTTCCAATCGGTAGTTAGCCCCTTCCTAGGATAAACTTATTTTCTCCTCTTTTCTCGAGTCATGTCATCATCCTCAAGCCGTACTATTTCTCACCGGAATCCGGGTAAACAACCCATGGAGGGAGGTGGTCAGATCGCTGGCCTCTCATCGGTTCATCTGGTGGGCTCTGATTCTGAGGTCGTGGAGGTTGATCGTCTGTTGGAGGAGGGAGACGAGCAGGTCGGCGAGCAGACGGGCGAGCAGGTAGTTGAGCAGCCCGCTGCTCGCCCCGATGATGATGACCAAGAGGATGTGGAAGTGCTCTCCAGTAGTGATGATAGTGATGATTCTATCACCGAATGGTTCGAGTCCGTTGGCTTCCCGCAACCTCACATGTCGGAGAAGTCCATCCCTGAAGGTATCGAACAAGAGCTTGACTGGAGAGCTTATTTCGATCGGTATACCGCTGACTTTCCAACCCCTCCCCGACAATACCGAGAACTTGAGAAAGGTGTCCGCACCAACTAGAAGGCAAACACTGTGGTGAGTGTTATTGACGAGGATGACCTTGATAGCATCTGGAGGGAGTATCACATTCCTTGTGACGTGACGATGTACGCTCCTCGTGAAAAGGAAAGAGCCGATTGCCCTCCGGAGGGTGTGACAGCGATTAATCTGCACACTCTGGCCACTGGTGTGACGTTGCCTCTTCACCCCCTCATCGGCCTCTTCTTAGAGACTACAGGTTTAGCTATTACACGGTTAACACCCAATGCTTGGACATATCTGATCTCGATGTGCACAGTCTTTGCCCTGGAAAAGTACAAAGATCGCTTGACTCTGCAGGAGTTGAACTATACACTCTGCATCAGTAAGTGTTCTGAAGAGGGTCAAGGTTACTACTACTTGAAGGCCCGCAGCGATATGAAGATCCTTGAGGGACTGCCCAACAAGGTGAAGGACTGGAAAGAGCAGTTCTTTTTCATTGGTGGAGATTGGCGTACCCCGGACAACAATGAGGGACTCGGGGGACACATTATGTCCCCAACTGAGTTTGGCGAGTTGCAGCGTAGGACTTGTTTGCACTTTGAATACTATTTTTGTTATTGTATCTAATGTCTTGTTCTTTGTGTTGCAGGTTTGATTCCTCAGCGTTGGAAGAAGAGAAGTTTGTCTGAGGAATTCAAGTTTACTTGCATTCTCGTCTGTCGACGGAATAAGAAGGACAGGACGTTCGAATACTTGAACAAGACTAGTTGCCGCATTGCTTCGGGGTTGATTACGACTCCTCACCACTTACGAGCTCAAGTTGCTCGTCCCGCTGGTATGATTGTTGCATCTTAGAATTTTGACATGTATTTTGAAAATTTTTCTAACTCTTTTTATGTTTTCTGGTGTTTGCAGGTGCAGAGGTCACTATCGCCATCCCTCCATCCTTCCGAGTCTTTAACCAGAGGTTCGGAATGGCATGGACCAAAAGAGATCCTCCATTCGTAGTGTTGGCTGCTCAAAAGGCGGCCCAGGCAAAGAAGGGGATGGGCATCGGACCCAGCACACGGTCTGCTGCCCCACCTACTGACGATCGACAAGCCCCCAGTGGCTCTCCCAGTGGTGGTAGCCGACGGTTGCAGCGAGGTGATGGTTCACACGTCGAGCGTGAAGGTGATGCTGCCAAGCGGGCGAGGACCACGAGAGCTTCAGGCTCAGGAGGCTCGAGTCGGGTTGAGGTCCCAGAGCCTACACTCCCAGTCTCTGCTGGCACTTCGACTGCCCCCGCGCCCATCCACTCTGTCGGGCAGTTGTCGGATATCTCTATCCTTGGATGGGACCAGGACCGGGCTGCAGGGTATGATTCTCAAACTTCTCACACATTTATACTTAGAAAAATCAAAAAATTTCTAAGTGTTTGCCTGTATGAATCTTTACACAGGTACGATCCTTCGAACTACCAGCATCGCAGCCCGGTGGTTCATCAGTTTGCCCTCGCTCGGCCTCCGAAGACTCTTAACGAGCTTCCGGGCCTTCTCCGAAGGTCCGTTGAGTCCGTCGCCCGTCATTGGGCTCAGCCTCAAGATGTCATCATCCAACACCAGTCATTAACCTACAACATCCACATGACCATGCATCATTCGAGTGGTGCTCTCATCACTGCTCAACGCGCCATTGAGCAGGCCGTGACTTTGGAGAAGTCGTACGCGGTGTTGAATGACACCCTGAGGAAGGAGAGGGATGATGCCAAGAAGAAGGCGGCGAACCTGGAGGCTAAGGCCAAGGCTTCACTAGATGCCGAGCAATCGGTGATCACAAATGCTGAAAGGGCCAAGGCTGAAGCCGATAGCCTCCGGGCGGAGTTGACGAGCTTGCGGGCTTAGCTGGAGGAGGGCCGGGTTACTCGCGGGAAGGTTGCCTAGTTGGAAAGAGAACTCCAAAACACCCAAACCTAGCTGGCCGAGCACAAGGCTGCACACACTGAGTGCTATTCTGCCGACGTCGTTGCTGAGATCCGAGTTGAGTCTTTCGACTTCAGATTCGTCTACACCTTTGCCGAGAACCTCCGGGCTTATCACCATGCTGTTGGTGAGAATGAAGATCCTTGGACGGCCCTGAAGAAGGAGTTCACTGACTTTCTCACCGAGCGTCCTCTCAAAGAAGGTTTGGTGGTTGACATTGGTGATCTCGAGGAGATGGGTGTGGACCTTAGCGTTGTGCCTCCCACCCTTAAGATTATCGGTGGAAACTACGCACCGCTTTAGATTGATGCCGAGGATGACGCAATGGTAGACACCGAGGGTTTGTCTCCTATTGAGGTTCTCCCGGGTCTCTCACCTTCAGGCACCTGTGGGAAAACAGGCGACCAGGCCGGCGAGCAGGCTCAGGGTGGCGGGCAAGCGGGCGCCCAGGCTGGCGAGCAAGCCGGCGACCAGTAGGGTGTTTGACCCTTTTTGTCCTTTTTGTAATTTTTGCTTTTATTTTGTAACTTTTTGCTTCTTCGCCCATGAAGGTGCCCCACATGTACTCAGACTTCTTTGATCATTAATGAATATGCAGTTTCCTTTTCATCGAGTTTGTTTATACTTGTGTTTTGTCGATACTTTTGTCTAAGTTAGTTATTGCTCATTTTTGTGTATGGTGTTTTGATTAATTCGTCTTACTTTTTCTTTTATGGAATCGAGAATTTACACCTTTTATTTTTCATCTCTTTCAATGTAGGCTTATTGATTGGTAAGGACTCCCTTTTACTGTTATGTCAGTAGAGTTAGTCTCAATACCTTGCCTTTATTTTGGACTTGTAAGTCCTTTGAGCTTATAACTTGAGACATCTATTGACACACCAATTTGAAAGGAAACATCTTCTTTATTCAACATAATAAGACTTTACAACCTTAACCTTATCTGAATCGCACTCGCTTGCCCCTATACATGTTGGGCGAGCTAGGTTTCAAAAGAAAAATCTTTAGAAGTCTTTTACTGGTAGAATTTCTTGAGATGCGCCGCGTTCCAAGTGTATGACGAAGGGTTGCCCTGCATATCCTCTAAGTCATAGGTCTTATTTGGCCAACTGTTTGTCACCTTGAAGGGACCTTCCCATTTTGGACCAAACACCCCCGAAGGAACCGCTAATATTCGTCTCATCACCAAGTCGCCAACCTTGAACCTTCGATCCTTGACCTGTGAGTTGTAATATTTTTCAGCTCGTCGTTTGTAGACGGCATTTCTCAATTCCGCCGAAGTTCTTGTTTCTTCAATCAGATCCTTTTCCACCGCCATATCATCTTCATTTGCTTCTTCATCATATTCGATTATCCTCCATGTCCGATGTTGGACCTCTACCGGGATGACTGCTTCAACTCGGAAAGCCATTGTGAACGGTGTCTCCCCGGTACTTGTTCTGTAAGACGTTCTATAGGTCCATAACACCTACGGAAGTTCATATACCCAACTGCCCTTTCTTTCTTCTAATCGAATCTTCAGGATGTGCTTCAAGATCTTGTTCACAGCTTCGACTTGTCCGTTTGATTGAGGATGATATGGTGTGGAGTAATACTTCTTGATGTCCCAAGATGTGCAAAAATCTCTTGACTTACTCCCATCGAACTGTCTTCCATTATCCGTGACTATTGACTGCGGCAACCCAAATCTGCACACCAATTTTTTTCCAAATGAAGCTTATCATTTTTTCTTGGGTTATCGTCGTTAAAGCTTCTGCTTCGGCCCACTTGGTGTAGTAGTCCACGGCCACTACTACGAACTTTACTCCACCTTTTCCGGGAGGGAATGGGCCGATCAAGTCGATACCCCATTTGGCGAATGGCCATGGACTATATACATATTTTAATTCTTGTGCTGGGGTGTGAATGCTTGGAGCAAACTGTTGGCGCTTTAAACATTTCTTAGCATATCTAATTGCATCCTTCCGCAGTTTTGGCCAGTAGTATCCTTGCCTTATAGTCTTGTAGGCTAAGGCTTGTCCCCGGCGTGGCCTCCATATATCCCTTCATGGATTTCCTCCAACACTTTCTGACTTTCTTTCGGGGAGAGACATTTGAGTAATGGCAATGAAATTCCTCTCTTGTATAACTGCCCCTCGATCATCGTGTATCTTTCAGCTTGCTTCACAACTCGTCATGCTTCCCACGGATCTCTCGGCTGCTCCCCATTGGCCAAGTATTTAGTGATGGGTGTACGCCAGTCGTCAATCACTTCTTGGTTGTTCATTATTTGTTGCCCCCTCTTCAACACTTGATTAATATAATCAAATATTGAAGGATTAGTTTGCTTTGTGACCACCACTTTTGAGATACTTGGTTCCCCGGTGCTTGTAGCCAACCGACCTAAAGCATCTGCTTGTGTGTTCTCTAGCCGGGGGATTTGCTCAATGTACACTTGATCGAACTTGGATATCAGATGCACGACGATCCTTTGATAGATGATCATTTGCCGATCCTTTGCTTCGTATTCACCTCGGACTTGAGATACTATTAGCTGCGAATCTCTGAAAATTTGAAGTCTGGTTGCCCTCACAGCTAAAGATAGTCTCAATCCCGCAAAAAGTGCTTCGTATTCGGCTTCGTTATTAGTTGTAAGGAAGTCGAACCTTATTGCTGAGGTGAATACTTGTTTGTCGGGACTCACTAGGACAACACCTGCACCGGCCGTCGAACTTGTTGCTGAGCCATCTACGTAGAGGTGCCATGAGTATATACGTCCCCTCGTCGGATCTTAAGGGTAGGTTAGCTCTACTATGAAGTCTGCTAGAGCCTGCCCTTTGATCGTTGTTCGGGGAGCGTAGGTTATACCATATTGGCTGACCTCTAGTGTCCATTTTAGCAATCGTCCGGCAGTGTCGGGTCTGTGTAAGACTTGCCTCAAGGGGAACGTTGTTAAAACTTCCACTTGGTGATCGAAGAAGTAAGGTCGGAGCTTCCGTACGCTCATCACCAATGCGTATGCCACCATTGAGGAATATCGCAGCTCCGCCTCATGTAGCACCTGGCTGACACAGTATATCGGCAAGTGTGTCTTGCCCTCCGCACGTACTAAGACTGAGCTTATGGCCACCTCTGATGCTGCCAGGTATAAATACAATTTTTCTCCGGGAACGGGCTTTGACAGGATCTGAGGATTGCTGAGATAGCTTTTTATATCATCAAACGCCCGTTGGCAGGTGTCAGTCCAGACATAGTTATTTTTCTCAGTTCTCTTGCAGATGTCTTTGCCTTTGATGGACTCAAAGAATGGTCGGTTCTTATCTCCGGATCTGGATATGAATCTGTTTAACACCACGAGACATCCCGTGAGTCTTTGAACAACTCGTACGTCTTTCGGCGGTTCCATCTCCATAATGCATTTAACTTGTGAAGGGTTAACTTCTATACCCCGTTGACTTACTAGATGCCCCAAAAATTTACCGGACTGCACCCCAGAGCTGTTTTTCTTTGGATTCAGTTTCATGTTGTATGTTCTCATGATGTCGAACGCTTGCTTGAGGTGCTCCAGGTGATCTTCCTTTCTAAGGCTCTTTACCACAATGTCATCGGCGTAGACCTCCATTGTGTCACCAAGGTATTGGTCGAACATCTTGTTGACTAGCCTTTGATATGTGGCACCGGCGTTGATTAACCTGAAGGGCATCCTCTTCCAACAGAACAAATTTTTATTTGTGTAGAGAGCTGTATGTTCTTGATCGTCCGGGTGCATGGCAATCTGATGATAACCTGCAAAGGCATCCATAAAAGTCATTATTTCATGTCCTGCCGTGTTATCCACCAACTGGTCTATGTGAGGCAATGGAAAGTTATCCTTCGGACACGCGGCGTTGAGGTCTGTGAAGTCTATACAGAGCCTCCACATTTCGTTCGGCTTCTTGACCAGGACAGGATTTGCCACCCATTGAGGACATAGTGCCTCCTTTATAAGCTTATTGTCTAAAAGCTTCTTCACTTCGCTAGTTAATACTTCATACTTATCGGGTCCATACTTCCTTCTCTTCTGGCGGATGGGCTTCTTTATGGGGTCAATGTTTAGACGGTGACATGCATGTTCCACTGGTATACCCGTCATGTCCTCATGTGACCATGCGAACACATCGAGATTGGCCCGAAGGAACTATTCCATTCTGCTTCTGTAGGGTTCTTCTAACTCCGTCCCAATAAAAAGTTCTAACTCCTTTTTATTGGGATCCACTTGTATGGACCTTAGCTCTTCAACCGGAGTGGCACGTCATTTTTTGCCTTTCCATCTTGGATCATCGATGGGCCCCTCCAAACGCATGTCCCTCTCCATTGGGACTGGCTCGTAATCCAGCCGGGGCTCAACGTCATCTGTCTCACTCGTTTGACCTTCCGGTGCTAGTTCTGCATCATCATCCGCTTCGGCTACAGTCATTGGCATATCACCTCGAACCTCCGCATTATTTTCTGCCTGCCCCTCAGCTTGCTGACCTCGTAAGGGTATATCATCTATCTCCATCTCTTTCGGCGTTTGATCCACTTCCATAATCTCGGTTTCGATGGAGATAGCATCCAAGATGTTAGACTCATCTTGGGAATGCTGGGGTGCTACGTCTTCATAGACTAACACCTGAGTGACAGGCTTTTTTAGAGTTAGCAAGCACTCGCGCGCCTTCTTTTGATCCCCTTTGACCGTACCTGCACCTTTAAGAGTTGGGAATTTGATACAGTAATAGTAAGTGGAACATGCAGCCTTGAATTCTGAAATGAAGGGTCGGCCGAGGAACCCGTTATAGATGGATGGTTGATCTACGACTAAAAAATCTAGCAACCTAGTCATCCTCCTTTCTGGGTCCTCAAGAGCTACAAGTTCTACTGACAGGCGAATTACACTTAGTGGGACGGTCACAGCCTCTCCGAATCCCACTATTTTATGATTACAATCCTCTATATAGGATTCGTAATCTCCTAACTGATCTAATGTTTTCTTGAACAGGATGTTTGTGTAGGCTCCAGTATCCACTAAGCAGTCGGTGCACCTTCGTGTTTATAATGTTTGCACTGATGACCAGGGAGTCGTTGTGCGGTGTGAGGATCCCTTCAAGGTCTGACTGTGAGAACACCAAATCTGCAGCTGGTTTTGCCGGCACCTTTGACCCGAACCCCGTTTCTTGTACTTGATTGACCGCCCGTATTTCCGCCTTCTTTTACCTTTTTGATGTTGGAGGGCCGTCAACCATTCCTCCTACTGAGCCAATCTCTTCAAGCACGAGGATCTCTCGGTTAGGCTCCTGATGTGTCGGCATCGCTGGTGGACCTCTACGCACTTGTCTATTTGGTGCCCTCTCCGTTTCCTCATCATTCGAATCTGCTTGTCTCGGCTATCGTTGTCTCTTTTCCGGAGCTTTCTTGACGAATTCCGTAAGCTTCCCGTCTTTATAAAACTTCCATAATTGTTTCAAGAGGTCACGACACTCACTAGTAAAGTGCCCGATACTCTGATGATATTCACAGAATTTGTTCGGGTTTAGCTTGCTTCTATCTTGTCTGATCCTTCGGGGTGCGGCTAACATGTCTTGGTCCTTCACAGCTGTGAAGACATGGTCGATTGTGGTAGTCAACACCTGATTAAGCTTGTCCTTATATTCTGTAGTTTCTCCAAATGACTTCAAATTCTTCGGAGCTTTGTACCCACTGCCGCTGGGCTTCTTACCATTCCTCTTGTCATCAGTCTCAGTTCCTAACTGTTTGGCCATGGCCTCCTGCATTGCCACGTATACTCCGGCCTTATGACGGAACTCGGCGTATGTACTAAGACAGGCTAAATGCATCTCTTTCCATAGGTCCGTTCCTTTACGCAGTCCCTCCATGACTTCCACAACCTTGGTGTCATCACTGACTGACTCACCTTCCAAAAGGATCTTGTCAAAACGTTCCAAGTATTGTTGATCAGATTCCTCGGCCCCTTGTGAAATGTTGGCCAATCAGTGCTTTTGCATCAGATACGTTCCGAATCCCGAGAAGTGGGATAAGAACTCTCAGGTCAACTGGCCAAATGACTGAATAGATCCGGGCGTTAATGCGGAGAACCATTTATGAGCACGGTCCCCTAAGGTTAGAGGAAAGTTCCTGCATTGAGTAGCGTCTGATGCCCCCATGGAGATAATGTAATCAGCATATTTCGAGACATGGACCTTGGGGTCAGACTCTCCCTCGTATAGTACCAGCGATGGAAACTGTATCTTCTTCTGAATCGGAGCCGTGAGGATGGTTGTTGATAGTGGTGAAATGGGGAGGGATGTGTATGTTTCGGCCTTGTCCTTGGTGGCCACTTGTTGCTGCAAGTCCTCCACCGCCTTCTTCAGTTTTTCTATCTCCAAAACCGACAACCCCCAAGATGATCCCCCTCCTCGAGGCTGTTCCGGGTGCACCTCATACTGACGTGCTGCCCCCGGCAGTCCCTCACTTCGGGCAACCTCTCGGTGTGGTCGTTGGAGGTTACTTGCAGCATTTGGGCCTAACCTCTCGGATGCCCGTCTCCTCAACCTTTCCTGGACGGGCCTTCTCTGATGTCTCGCATATGATTCACAGGGTTCTTGACACTGTGAGTATCCGAATCTTCCACCCTCCGAGTGATGGCTGGGATTACTGTGCCTATCTCCCTGGGACCCCTCATGTCGTTCGAGCTGCTCCATTGCTCGCTCAGCTGGTCTCCCGTCTGCTCGACCAGCTGGTAGCTGGTCGGATCATCTGGGTTGTGGTCCAAGGCGATCACACATTTTCTGCTTTCCCTTTGAATTTTTAGGGGCGACACGTCCGCTACTCCCTTTTTCCTCCTGGGCGTGGTAACTCGTCCTCGTCTCATGTCTTGTCTCCATTGGGACCGTTTGAATCATGGGTTGACGAGCCACCACCATCTGTTGCCTCTGCATCTGCTGTAGCATGGCCATCGCCCTCTCGATGTCCTCGGGAGTTTTCACTACTGACTCCAGGGTATCTTCAATCTCAGGTCTAACTGGTGCCGCTGGTAAAGCCTGGACACGGGCTTGTCCGGCGTGTTGGCGTCCTGAAGGTTTCTTACCCTTCCACCTCTGACTCGTCGATGTGGTTCGGGATTCATCATTGGAAACCTCGTACATTTGTCTCGTCATTATTTTAATTGTTAATTGTGTGTGGGATGTAAATCCTTAAAGTAAATCCTTTTCTAGCTTGTGTTTGTGGGAATCGAAATTTTCCTCAAAAAACACTCACACTTGAAGGAATTCCTTTCGTTCTTCACACAACTTACAAAGTTTGAAAGATTTGTTCTTGAGAAATTTGAATGAATAACTTTAATTCTTCGACCGACGAAGGTTCGGAGGCCCGTCCTCTAGCGCCAATTTGTTGAGCAATTCTTGTAATTGAAAGTTTATGTGGCTAATTAATCTTAGAAAATTACTCAAACAATAATCAAAGATATAATTTGTAGTAATTTTATGAATATAAGAGAAATTGTAGAGAGAGAAATGTTGTAAGGTGTTCTTTGTATTTGGAAATCCAGATCCTTACAAATGAGGTGTTTTCACCTATTTATACTTTCTTATTAGTGAGGTGGCATGTTTTTAGGCCACATAGCCTCTGATAGTGACAAGTGTCCTCCACTTGTCACCACCTTAATGACTTGCCCCACTAACTCTAACCTTAACAACCTATGCCTTCCTCCTAGGTTCTCTGGACATCTTGTGTCTTCATTCCTGAGAGAAGGGCGATCATCCGGGCTAGCAACATAGCGAGCAGGTGGGCGAGCACCTTTGGCTTGGCCTTATGGCTTGATGCCTCGTCACTACTGAGTTTGGCGAAAAACTTGGCGAGCATCTGGGCAAGCAATGGGGCGAGCAGCTTGGTCTCAACCTTATGGATTTGTTGCTTCGTCACCCAAGGGCTTGGACGAGCAAACTGGCGAGCAAGGTGACGAGCAAGGTGGTGAGCAACTCGGGTGTGGCCGCGTGGGCTTGTTGCCTTGCCATCCCTGAGCCAGGCGAGCAAGGTGGCGAGCAACTTGAGTGTGGCCATGTGGGCTTGTTGCCTTGCCATCCCTGAGCCAGGCGAGCAAGCGGGCGAGCAGGGTGGCGAGCAACTTACCCTTCAGCTTGCTTTCACTTTAACTATTCTTCAAATATTAAGCTTAACTCCTTTTATCAACAATACCAAGTGACCATAACTTTTAACCATACTAATTGCTAGCACATGCATTACACATCATGTGCTATTTTGACTCTTTTTAAAATTTCACTTAGCAAAAGTGTTTTCACCAAAGATAGAAAGTTGGCAAATATGTACCTAAATCCACTATTGTACAAGTGGAGTGCACCCAAGGAAGTAAGTAGATATGGGTTAGGACAGTGATATAGTAGAGGAGGATCTGCGTATGGTGGAGAAGAATCTGGGTAAAGGTTTCCCATCATCTCCATGAACATCATCATCATGCTCCTTAAGCTCTTGCTTTCTTCTTCCACCCGAGCTACCCTCTCATTATAAGTCATAAAATTTGATCGAGGAGGATCCGAGTATGGGTGAGACGGATAATCCATAAAGTCTATGTTGTATCCGTTTATCCTCTTCAATGAAGTTCACTCCTAAAAAAAAAATCAGCAAGTATACATATTTAAATGAAATTAAAATTGCTCAAACACACAAATCTAAAATTAAACTATCTATGTTGCTTCCCCAGCAACGGCACCAAAAACTTGACTAGCGATTTGTCTTTGCATACTAATGCACTTTCCTACAAGTGTATTGGTTCGTGTAGTGGTAAGCTGACCAAGTTATAAATATCGAATCCACGAGAAGCAATGAGACAATTGAATCCTAAGATGTGTGTGAGTTTTGGAATTAAATAAACAAGAATGAAATTGCATAATTGGTTTCTATCTAACTACAAAATAAAGCAAAAATAAAATAAAGCAAGAATACGAAAATAATAATCTAAACTAAAACGTGCATGCTTAGGGTGAATTCCACCCAAAGCAAAAAGACTTAACTCATAACTAATGTGTAAACAGGAACAACTGAGACGAAAGGAATTAACAAAATAACATAGATTATAAATCTAACATTAAAGATAATCATAATAGGAATAATTGGAACAAAAGACATCATCACATAAAATATAAATAAATTAACGACTAGAAAAATATTATCCGAGATAATTGAAACATGGAACTTGCATAAAATCTAATTAAAATTTGAAATTGAAATCAAACTAGAATACCAAAAATCTGTGAAAATCCCAAGATAAATTACTGCGAATATGAAAGAAATAATTAATCCTACTGTTTGTGGAAATCCCCAAAACAAGAATTGAAAAATTGCAATCATAGAAACTGTTTTCTCTCCCAATAATTTCCTAATATACCGTAACCTACTGCCCCAATTCCTAACAAACGCGTGATCTCCAGCGTGATTATCCCAAGCCCTAATTCCTAACAAACGCGTGATCTCCAGCGTGTATAACCATTGGGATAATATATAGTCTTCATTCACACGCCCCTTCTTCTATCAGTTAGCAAACTGGGCCTAGTAAAATAAATATGTTGGGCCCAAGTAATTAAATGGAATCTTGGCCCAAATAATAAAAAAAGGCTAATTACCGTTCACAGGTTACTGACGGCAGTGTAAGGATCGGCTGAGTGCGTGGATTTCAGTTATCAGGCGGAAGACAGTTGCAGGTCCCGGCGTCGAACGAAAATGAAGTGGTGGCGTATTTCCGGCCGACGGCAGCAAATGTGGCGAGAGCAGAGGCGGAAGACGGCGTCGATTTGCAGAGGTGTGGTGAGGCTGTGAGTTATTGCACTTTAATTTTATTTATCGACTTAAATTAAGTATTGAACTTTTAAATTAAGTATAATAGGATTAAATTAATTTTATAAATATAAATTTATCAGACCAAATAATTAGATTAGCATCTAACATACCAAGTGACCATAACTTTTAACCAAAATAATTGCTAGCACATGCATTACACATCATGCACTATTTTGACTCTTTTTTAAAATTCACTTAACAAAAGTATTTTCACCCAAGATATAAAATTGGCAAACGTGTAAGTAAATCCACTATTATACAAGTGGAGTGCTTCGAAGGAAGTAAGTAGAGATGTTATTAAAAAAATTAATATCAAAGTTAAAAAAATATATAACATGAAATAATGCAGTTTACTATGGGTCCCCACTAGTGGATGGATGAGTTTCTTGGAATAGTCGGTCATTGGGCCGAATATTGAATACAAAAAAAAAAAAAAAAACCACAATTATCAATATGAGAATTAACTATTTTTTTATTTCTACAACTTGTCACGAATTTGAATTGGTATATATGTGTTAGACATTTTGATATTGATCCTATAAGTTTGAAAATATTTTGATTTTGATTCTTTTACCAACCTACAAGACCAAAAGCATATTTTGATATTGATATTTTTAAGTTTGTAAAAGGTCCAAAGTCAAAATATTTTTAAATTTACAGGATCAATATTAAAATGTGTAGTTCATGGACACCAAATTCAAAAAGAAGGCAAGTTATAAATCTTACAAATTTTTAATCCCATCTATATGAGATGTAAATGTGACAATACATATTCCGATCATTATAATCAATAGACAAAAATTATGATTTAGCTACAAGATTTTGTCATGTTTTTAATTTAATATGAAACGTGAGACTTTTCCAAGGATGTCTTGATACTCAGCAGCCAAAGGTTTAAGAGTTTAACGTTTTACATAAAATTTATAATCTAGTCAAAAACCTATTCAAGGATTTATTCTTAATTAACACTCTAAATCTCCATATCACTTTCGAAAATATGACACTTTTAATCCTCAAGAATCATACTCGATTATTTTTCTCCTATTTAATTATCCTCCAATTTTGAAAATTATCCTATTCATAACTCCTCAATTTTTAGAAAAAATTATTCCTTTTATATATTCGTCAATAATATTATTCGAATTTTACCCTCAAGAAAACATCTAGTCAATTCCATAAAATTCCATAATATTATAAATTATAAATATAAAATTATAATAAATATTTAAATTAAATAAAAAGTAAAATTTAATTAGGACTGAGTATATTATATACATGTTGACCGATTTTTTTGAATAAAATATTTTTTTGCCTACCAAATTAAATATAAACTAATTTTATTTTATTAATTTATCTATTACATTTATTCAAAAAATTTTACCATCATTATTTTTTTTAATATGAAAAAATTATATTGTATATGAGTGTATTAAAATGCTTAATCAATCACATGCACTAACATTTAAAATGATTTATTTTTATGTAAGTTACATGATCTAAGCAAAAGCATTTAAATTTCAATAGTAGAATTTAAATTTTATTTTAAAATGTGTAATATATATGTTAAATTAAATATTTTAGAGGACAAATATCATGATATATAGTGTGTTGAAAATAAATTCTACATAAAAAATATAAATAAAATTGAAGTTGTTAGCATAAATTAAAAAATAATATATTTTTTTATTTTCACAATTTCACCACAAAACAAGTGCACTACACTTGCTCAAATAAACATACTTTTTTTTCTCTATCTCTTCACTACTACTTTTGTATATGTATAGATGTTTTTGCCGTTATCAAATTAAATGGTTATGAAACTCTTCATTCGGTCCCCTTAAATATGTCCTTATATATGTTTCATTTCATTAAATAATTATTATTAAGTTGCATTGAAATCAAGCAACAAAGATTTCACACTCATAAAAATATATATAAAAGAAGTTAGAGACCATGTTTTTCAACAAAATTAAAATGACATTGTTCAAGATATTTCTGGTAGTGGTGATCATTGCGGCACTAATGCTGAATGAATCACAGGCAATCAAAAAATCGATCAAAGCCGATGATTATTGATCTCCTATAATAGCATATGAAGAGCAGATTAATTGTGAAAAGGGTTTGTACCCGGAATGTAGGGATTATTTGATCAGTACTGCCCTACTTTGCAATACTTTTTTCGTCAATTATGGTGCATATTGCTTCTACATGGTAACAATTAAAATACTCCAACATGACCACTCTTGCGAAAGTGATGACCCAAATTCAATATCTGACAGGGGAAAACAGATTTGGGATTATTGTACTAAACACTCTGATTTATAAGAACCACTATAATAAATAATATATAGTATATTTTAATATATATATATATATATATATATACATATTATTGGTGATCATCTTATAAATTATTCAAACCTAAGCACACGACACGTCTAATCCTTTATTAGTTTGGTTGTTCCAAATATGTCGTATGCATCATTTCGTGATTTTTTGGACTGTACGTGGAGAAAAAAATTACTATTAAAGAAATAACTGCCTAGAAATTATTTATTGTGTAAACAAATATTTTACAATTAGATATATTAAAGCAAAATAAATATGTTGTTTTAAAATTTTAACTAGTGCCATAATTAACCACATGTTATATATTAAGAGGGGTAACCACATTCATTATAATAAAGAGCTAGGGTGTCAATTGGGGCACTCTCTACTTTATAAAATAAAAAATTAAAAGTTAGTGAGGCAAATGATATTGGTAATCACTGAGGGTTCATATCCATAGTTGATAACAAGGGCTTTATAGAGGAATTTTTATAGCACGACTGATTAACTTAATGTACAAATGTGCATGTAATAGCAAATTCACACCCGTCCTATAAATTGTGGTTGTTTTTTGAGTCCACAAATCCAATTGTTTTGGGACTAACTCGGATGGACGTAGGATTTCACGATTACGCTTCACACGAGTTTGAGATTTAACATCCGGATTTCACATTCCAAACTTTATTCACACCTAAACATACCTATTAAACATATTATTACTCTTTCCAACACAACACTCATAAAATACCTATTAACCTATTATTATACCTATAAAATCAATCATTATCACACTTTAATTTAACATAAAATAACATCCAACCCTACTAAATTCCCAAAACAAACACACACTTTTACTATTTATCAAGATTTTCACATCTCAGGATTTCAAAGTCATGACTTGCTACGACCCCTTAAATCCCAAAACAAACATAGCCTTATGTTGGTACGACCCTTAATGATTTTGATTGACTGACTCTCGAATCCAGTTTGCGAATCCCCCATGGTTTAGATTGAAAAGAAGTTTTGACCCACCCCATGACAAACATTTTAGTGTGTAGAATTTTATTTTTGAAGAAATCTGACCGAACTTCAACTTTTTAAAAATATTATTTATTTACTAATAAAAATTTAAAAAATAATATCAATCATAATTATGAATCTTTTTATTTTTTCTATGTTAAAAATTTTTAAAAATTATTCCGATCGAACTCCATCATGAAAATATTAATGAGACTGATATTTAAAAAAAATTATTGGTCTTTGACCTCTCAAAATATTTATTTGGTACAAATAAAAATTAACATCGATCAAAATTATATATATATATATATATATATTCCAATAAAAAAGTAATAAAGAGGAGGAGCTTGGTATGAAAACTCTTCAATGTTAATGAAGATATATATATAATAATTATAGTAGATAATGAGAAAAAATGAGGTACACAATATTGTTTTTCTTCCCAAATAAAATAATCATTATCCCATTTGATTACTCATTTCATTTTATAATCACCCTCCTCAATCAATCCCCATACCACAACAAACAATTTTTTTTTTCAATTTTTTTTAAAATTGGAGCACAACTTTTTAGAGTAAACATTCATGACCACTTACAAAGTAGTTTTAAACTACTATTTCAAAACCCACTTGCAAAGTTATTTTAAATCGCTCTTCAAGACTCACTAATTATATATCATTTTAGCATTTATGACACATATTAAGAAATATTATTTTTATCAATATTACTCATAATAAATGATTAATAGCATGCATTGGGAAATGATTAATTGAAGTTGATTGGGTGTTTTGAAAATAATTAGGGGTAAACAAGGAAAAAAATATAAAATGACATATATCATGACAAAAGTATAAAAAGTTAAAGTGACATATATTTTGAAATGGAGGGAGTATCATAATACGACATTATCTAACTTCTAAATGAAACACAAAAATAGCAAAATACATAGTACGAATAAATTATGAATTAGTTCAATTAAACTTTTAGTAATTTAGTAAATTAGTTTATATTTTTTAATTTTTTACTAACTTTTAAGTTGAAAAAAAAGGTAATGATCAATTTTCCTTCTTAATTCCCTTAGTCTTGGTCAACGCATTGCTAGTGTAGGCCCCACTAGAGTAGATGAAGATATATAATTGCCCAATTCATTTTTAACAGCAGACTACGTGACAGCTGACAGCTGAGTGCATGATGTTGGGCTCAATCACATATATTATCTATTAAAAATCTATTTAATTATTTTTATAAAAAAAATTGAATTAAATATATATTAATTTTAATACATTCATAAAAATATAATTGTCAAATACATATTTTTCTTAACTTCTCGCCACGTTTTATCAATTCATTATTCGACGTTACAAAATGAAAAAAAAAAAAAAACATTGGTAGAAACTGTAAAATTATTGCAGGGACTTAGAGTTGATCTGCAGAGCTTGGGAAAATTATTGGGCGAATGATAAACGGGGGAAGAGAAGAAGGTGAGGTTGATGGGTTAAAAGGTATATTATTAAAATAATATTTTTATATAAAAAAAAACAAAATAGGTATATCTTATAATATTGGAGGGGTATATAATTATAACCGGACTTTTATTTGTTAAAATGGCCCAAAATGCGTATATTCTTGGACTTTCATATGGCCCACGCTATATACCCCTCCATACTTATTAGATACACACTTTTTTAATGTTTATATTTTATTTTCACTATATTTTATCAAGAAATTAATTAAAATTTGAAAGATATTTACTGAAAAAATATTTTTAAAATTTTTCCAAATATATATTTCACACATTTTTGTTGAAATATCAATTAAATTTTGATAAAGATTAAAAATAAAATAACTTTTTTAATGTATATATTTTGTTTTTGCTATACTTTATAAAAAAATTAATTAAAGTTTGACAGATATTTACTGATAAAATATTTTTAAGATTTTTTCAAATATATATTTCACACATTTTTGTTGAAATATCAAGTAAATCTTAATAAAAATATATAAAAAATAAAACAAATATATTTTAAGTGAGGGTATATAATAATGTTGGAGGGGTATACAGTTGGGCCCTTTCATATTACTAAACTGGGCCACTAACTTGAATTTATTTACTAGGCCAATTTAATTAATTAATTAATTTTCTTTTTCGATTCTTTGATTTCTTTTGCGACTCAATCTTTCATCTGACCTCAATAAATGTTGAGATGTAGTTTGCTCTAAAAATTCTTTTTTTTTTCTACAAAACTATCAAAATACAGTATTTCTCATTTCAAGCGCAATTATCCAAATTAAGACTATAAAAACATGAAATTATAATAAAAATGCTTACGTAATTATCACCGGAATCAACTAGTTTACCAGATATACTAATTAAATTATATATTTTGATTATTATCATGTAATTGGGGAAAATATAAACTAGCCAGAGTCAACAACTATAAAAGATATACTCCTTCCGTCATATATAAATGTACATATTAAGATATCACACATAAATTTGCATTTTCCAAAAAGATACACATATTTATTCACATATTTCTTAAATTTATGTGTACAATTAAATATGTAAATTTCTTCAGAATGGGATAGTATTATTTTATATACAAAAATAATTAAAATCAAACTGACTATCAAACTTTGAAAAAATGGGACCGAAGACAAGACGATTATTGGAAGTTCTAATTGAACCTCTATCTCGACAAAGTTTTAATTTGCATCTCTTAATTACATGAAGGGGATATTTTTTTAGTGAAATGTTGTTTTAATTAACTAAAAATTGATACTAATAATTTCACTTAAAACCTATATTTAAACGATAGCTTTGAAAAATTACATGACTGAGAAACATCCAAACATAAAAAGCAAAGGATGGCCATATATTGTTGTCTTCCACCAGTCACATGCATGATCAATTATATACGTACAATTTTGCAGGACAACTTATCATCAATGAAGTTGCCAGTGTTATCCTAGATTTTCATCTTGCTTTACTCGGCTAAGGGCACTTGGTAAGGTTCAATGGTCACTTACGACATAACAAGTGAGGGTGCTCCTACTATTCCTGCAAGGAATAGAATAAGAAGCTACCATACTGCAGCTCGTTGTTTCTTTTTTCCGGAACTGGGGACTAAAGGAGCTACTTAGCACCCCGTCCGAACATTCCTTTTTTTTCTTTTTTCTTTTTTTTGGAGCTAATGTTTGTCTAACCATGCCAAAAAAAATTGTGTAAATTGGCTTCATTGGTAAGCCTTTTCATATTAATCGTATTATCTAGCTAGCTAATTCAATATATTCTTAGTACTAATCAAATAGTATTCTTCTTTCTTAATTCTTCTAATTGTCACTCATTCAAAATGTCGAAGCTCATATGCTCATAATAATTCTCTCCCATCATCTTGTGTTTTCTCCTCACTATTGGGGTATAAAGAAACATTTTTATATTGGCAGGACAAGGTAGTATGTTTGGCCATTAGCCTTTCATATTAATCGTATAAAGAAATTTTTTTATATTGGCGAGGACTTTTAAAAAAATCACTAATTACAAATTTAATTTGTGTGCAAAAAAAAAATTACATTTATACAAATATTTTGAATTAATTTATAAATATGATAACTTTTTTAATTTAATATATGTATTTGCCCTTATTTTAAATTATTTGATGTTTTAAAACTTTTTGCATCATTTTTTTTTTTCAATTCCACATGGTAGACTTAAATTATGGACAGTGAAGGAAAGGGTGAATAGCTTATGACAAATTTGTCATTATTCTCATCTCCTTAATTTCACCAATAAATACAAAAATATCAATTAAATTTGAGTTAGCTGAAAAATAATCACAATTTATTTGATTTTTCATATTTTTTCTTTACAATTAAATTCATCACCTCCTTCAGAACCACAATTCTATACTCAATTATTTAGTATGGCTGAGAGTGATTGCTTGAAAGGAATGAGAAAGTTTGGCACACTCTCAAATTAGTTAAACAAAAGTTTTATAGCAATGCGTGTGGCTTACTATTTTAATGAAATATTGTATGTATATAAAATAAATAGGCACCCCACCTAGAGAGAGAGTGAGAGAGAGAGAGAGAGATTATGATGATGACGTTGGGCTTTCCCAATATGAAGCAAACATTGAAAAAAAGAAG
>JAPKLY010002124.1:0-29126 GCA_026898435.1 Prunella vulgaris | reverse complement strand
TTTGAAGAAATTATTAAAAATAATATAAAATATTTGAAATTAAAATTCTTGTATATACAAATTATACTAGTCTATAGAATTATATTTTCATAAGATACAAATTATTATTAGATAGAATTTAAGTATTCCATTCCACGCAAAAATTCTCATTTACTCATTTGAGTGACTCACACAAAAAAATTTCTTTTAAATCCATCCCACTTGTTAATTTGGATAAGATATTAAAATTATTAAAATTAATAAATTTCAAATACTTATTTTGATTCTAGTGCATATATTGGAGGGATTTTAAATATTTAACAAAACTGAGTTATTTGAAATGCATTAATTCTTAATTTTTTAAAATTTCAAATGACTTTATCCAATGTCGTTAAAATTTTACAAAAGAATCTATACAAACAATTTTCAATTTTTTAGATTTAAGTTTTTTTTGAAGCAATAAATTATTTTCTATTTCAATTAGATGTAAAATAGTGGGGAGGAAGCCAATTTAATTGGGAGATGCATCTGTTTTCCATATCTAATAGTATATCTTAGGTCTTTTATGTAGAATTAAATAAAACAAATTGAAATCGGAATTACTGAGTCGAGAATAAAATATAGAGTCCAGAGTGAATTTATTAAATAATATACACTTTGTTTTCGTTCATAATAACCAACAATTTCTTAATCTTGTTAAATATATGTTATATATTATATTAATTTTATGATTTTTATATTTATATATATATTATACTCCTGTTTTTAATAGAGATATTATTTTAAGATCTACATTATTTATCTCTAATTATTTATTTTTTCTGCCTATTTTCACTCTTATCCAATCTACCCCCATCCAAAAAACAGTAGAATTTTCTGACTAATAATTTTCTTTTGTTATTCATATTTTTCGTTTCCTAATTTTTAATCACATATGTTTCCGATATTTTATAAATAACTATTACAACATTTATTAAGGAAATAAGTATTGACATTTATTTTGATTTTTATTTGTAAAGAAAATTGTATATGAAATGAGACATAGGTTTGGATAACATAAATCCTTTTATTTTGAAGAAATTATTAAAAATAATATAAAATATTTGAAATTAAAATTAGGTAGTCTCTTAGATTCAACAAGTATGGCATGCTCTAATTTAGACGAGTGTAGTTTTGATAATAGTGTGTTTGATTTGAAAATTCATCAAAAGTATATGATAATAGAGTGTAGTTTTGATAATAGTGCATTTGGTTTGAAAATTCATCAAAAGTATATGATAATAGTGAGACATTTGATTTGCCTGAGTGATCACCAAAATATAAATTTGATAGGGGAGATTTAGCCTTTTTTTTTTTAATTCAAATAAAAATCACAGAATGCTTGCATAAAGGCTCAATGATTTTGCAAAATCATGATAAAAGTCATTCAAATAAAAGTGAAATTGCAAAATTGTTAATTAATATCATAACAATGGACATAATATAGATATTTAGCATTGGTCTTGTAAACAGTCTCTTTTGCAAAACGCCTCAGTGAAAGAAAGCTTGGGGTGTAAATTATTGGGTCGACGACATGATTCCATCCAGGCCAATCACATCTTTGAACATTATTATTCTTTTTGGAGTAGGAGAACATTCTTGCATCAATACAAAACATCAAGACGTCGCCATCTTCGAAAACTCCAATCGAGCAAAAATTTGAGCATTGTAAAATCCGGCCGGCTCTTTCTGATGACGAATTGTTTTGTCCAAGACGTGTCCACCCCGTACTCCTTCATCAACCAAATGACAAATTCATCGACAATACTGTCGGATACACACAAGCAATCCATCAAGACCTCAGCACGCCTTGCCTTATAACCTCCCCTAGTTAGAAGAAGAGGAGGTGGAGAAAAAGTAGTGAATGATTCAGTTTCAAGATCAAGGCACGAAATCCAGTGAGTGCGGTCATTGCCCACAACCAACCAGTGAAGATTTCCGTTCACAAAAGCCCCTTCGTCGTTGTACGAGTTGCGGGCCCATGCATCGGGTTTTATGTCTCTCCATGTTCTAGTTCCAAGAGTGTATACAGAACAATAATTGCAACCTAATCTATCCACACTACCGCCATCGTATATACGTGCATGGTAAATCTGGACCAATTTGTAACTGCCGGTTGTTTGGCTTACTCCAAATCCCCAATAAGTGACTTTCAAATGTAACATTTCATAAAAGGGAATGTACTCACGAGTGATCGGATTCAACACACGAGCACTCTTATTGGTAGTGTCTCTCAAGAAAAGTAAACCATTAATTGAGCTGCCTACACGTAAATAAGTAGGACAAAAATATTTGAAGTTCAGATAGAGCCCATCATCAAGTCGGAACATTTGGTGAAAGATATTAAAGGCAGCCAGTTGAGGGACCGATCTAGAATGATGTGACATGACAAACTCATGGCTCGTGATTAATTCGAACCACGACTTGCATACGCGTTTGCATCTTATAATGGTTCGTACAGGGAGTCTTGAGAGGATATCCACCATCAATTCTGGTGGTAGATTAGAGAAAAATTCTTGCTCCATTCCTTCAGTAGAAGCATATAAACTTAGATTAAAAACATAACAAGATAAATGGTAAAATATATAACTATATCAACAAAAGAGAAAGAATTCGACCTTAAGAACATCACATTTTATTAAGTTGAAATAAATTCTACTAGCTAGACATTCTTTATGTGTAACATAAATTTTTAATAAAATTATTATAATTCTAATAACAAAGATAATCAACTTAACAATTATAAAAACTAGTCTCACTAGAAAACTTTTAAAACGTCATTAAAATAATAATTTTAAACTAAGTAATGGATTAAGGCAAGTATTGCGCATTATATACAAAGCAGGAAGTCTTTCTTAATCCTAAAAATTAATTTCCACTTAAAAATTTATGTGAATCTTATATTATTTGTAAATATTATTTTTAGGAAGAAATTTAAAAATCTCCAAAGTCCAAAATAATTAAAAAAAACTACTCCAGTTTCAAAACCGACCCGCAGTCTCTAATTTAACTACATGAATACATACACACACAAAAAAAAAAAAAGAATTTATATCACGTACAAGTGAAAAATTCTTGCTCCATTGCTTTAGTAGAAACAATGCAATCCAAAAACACAACTAGATTAAGAACATAACAATATAATAGACAATATATAAATATGCAATGAATTAGTTATAAACTTAAATTCGACATATATATTATTTGTAAATATTATCCCAAATAATGAAAGAAAAGTGGTTCGTTTTCAAAACAGACTCATAGTATCTAATTTAACAACAAGAAAACAAAAGAAAAGAATTTGTACCATGAGACATCTCAAATGCAAAACCTATTAAAAATAAATATACTAAAACAAATTAAATTTATGCAATAAATTCAGAAATTGCGTATATAATTAGTTGATGTTACGTACCTTGTGAATGAAGGCTCTTTACTTTCTTCATAGAATCTAATTTCGTATTAATTCAAGAAGAATATATAGTGGAAGCAGATTTATCAGCTCTCTTTTCTTTTTTCTTTTTTTTTCCTTTTTTCCTTTGTGTTCTTATGTAAATTGTGGGGAAGGAAGCCAATTTATTGGGATGTATCTTTCGTCCATATATATATATATATATATGGACTTTTATGTAGAATTAAAGAAAATAAATTGAAACTGAGCCGGAAAATATCTTTAATTTTGTCCATATCTAATATATCTTTTGTTAAATATATGTTATATATTATATTAATTTTATGATTTTTTAGTTATATATATATATTATGCTCCTTCAGTTTCTCAATAAATATTCTTTTGAGTTCTAAATTAATGTTATCTCTAATTATTTATCTTTTTGACCTATTTTCACTCTTTTCCAATTTATCCCATCCAAATATCATTAAAATATTTTGATTATGAATTTATTTTATTATTCATTTTTTCATAAATTATTCCCTAATATTTAGTCACATATATTTCCAATTTTTATAGATAACTATTGCGAAATTTATTAAAGAATGAAATAAGTATTGACGTTTATTTTCAATTTTATTTTTAAAAAATTATATAATGGGGCATATATATTTCAAAAAAGAATTATTATATATTAATAATTTTTAAAAGATCTCTTATATTTTAATAATTTCTAAAAGATTTCTTATACTTTAAATTGAGGTTTGGGGTAAAGCAAAAAAAATGTGTAGAAAAATAACTAAAATGACATATATATCTGTAAGAGTAGGTTTCATATGAAAATAGTTCATCATAAATTTATTATTAAACTGTTTTAAAATATCAAATATTTAATTAAATGTATCAAAATATTCATAGGAATATCAAAAGTTAGAATCAATAAAATCTATAGCAATTTATAATATAATATAATTAGCCTAGATATTTTTAATATTTCTGATGAGATTTTTTATATATCTGATCAAATATTTGATATTTTAAAATTGGACTTATCATGAACCAGTTTCATAGAAAATTTTACCTATCTGCAAAGAGAGACTTAAAATAAGTTCATCAAGAGTCAAATTTAGATGATCCAAGGCTATATTGTACCTTGATGATCCATGCTCAATAGCATTTCTCGATGCACATAATAATACTACTTAAAAATTAGTAGATGCACAACAATTTAATAGTATTACCTATTTGGCCCGATCGGACTCAGATTGGTTTTGGAGGCAGAATGTTAGGCGGCCCATTTTTTTTATATTAAATAAAGTTTAATTATATTGTTTGTTTTGAAGTTATTTTGTTTATTTTGAAATTTCTAATATTGCAAACTGCAATATAATTATGAATTATTATTTGCCTTTTTTAAGATATGAATTTTCATTTGAATTTAATTTTAATTGTAATTTATGACTTTTTAAATTAATATTTAGTATAGGTGATTTATTTTATAAATTTAATTATTAAAACAATTGGTATTTTCGCCCGATGGCCCATACATCTAGAGTCAGACTAAACTTTTAAAATATAGGCCCGATTTGTAATAGACTCAACCCGGCCTGCTAGGGGTGAGAATAGTGAGTATGATTATATTTGTATCAATTTGTGCTCATTTTGAGATGAATTTATAGGATTTAGTATGCATTTAGGGCATTCCCAATGGGGAGGCAAATGTGGTGGCAAACACCAATTTGCCACTTAAATGAGATCCAATGGAGTGACAAATATGGTGGCAAGTTGCCATATATGAATAGTGTGTGGCAAATTTGCCACATACTATTCATGGTGGCAACTATTTTTTTTAATTTAATTTATTTGATATATATTATGTTATATATTATTAAGTGTATATAATGTTATGTATTGAGTTTAGATTTATATATAATATTAAAAGTATGGCTTAGTCTTGTATGCACCAGTTACACCGTGCAACTCAAGTTCATTTTTAAAAAGTTACACAAAATACTACTGAAAAGTTACACATATTGTTACTGAAAAGTGTATCTTTAATGGTGTAATTTTTAGTAATAATTTGTGTAATTTTTCAGTAATAAATTGTGCAATTTTTTAAAAATGAACTTGAGTTGCACGGTGTAACTGGTGCACAAGAGACTTACTCTAAAAGTATTTACATATTGATTTAAAAAATATTATATTTATAAATTAGTTGAAATAATTGGATAATATATAACTTTTTTTTTAACAGAACATTTTTTTAAACATAGAATGAATTTATAATTAGTCTTTTTTTACTATTTTATAATTTTTTCATAATATTATATGACATAAAATTAAATATTAAAAATATAAATTTTATTAAAATAAGAACATTCTAAGAGAATATACCTATTGTGGTTGAAGATAATTTTACTGTTGGTGGCAAATATAACGATCGACAAATAAATGATTTTGGTGGCAAATTTGCCATAAGGGTTGGGAATGCCCTTGGAGCCTTAATTGCTACTTATTTCGTTGTTCATCCGTTATGCACACGGAGATGTGTTATACTATTGATTAATTGAGCTTGATTGAGGAAAAATTAATTTAAATTCAACTTTATTAAAAATTGAGTTGAAATTAATTAAATTTCCAATAAATTAATTAAAGCATGGCCCACATTTCTTTTGTTTTGAATTGAAGTCTGATTTTGGTTTATTCAGGTCCAGTACGTGGCCATTGTTATCACCACTCACAACCATCCTCATTTGCTTTTCTGCCATAATCACCTCACAGCAACAAACTCACACACCCACTGCTCCACGTCAAAAGCTCCATTCCAGGAGACCGCTACTTATCGATCGGAAACTGACGCCATCTCAATCGCTGGAGACCCGTCGCAATTGAAGCCACACCACAGTTCCTAACCGATTGGAAACCGTTACTCATTCGACGCTGCACACTTCCGCTCGATTCCCTGCCTCCACTCACTGCCGGCCGCTGATTATCACCCACATCTCGACGGCGACACATCTCTGCAATTCCAGTCCACCTCCGTCATGCCGACGCAAACCGCCGCACCCAAAGGAACGCCGCTCGCACAGCTGCCGTCCGATTCCATGTCCGCCGGAAAGCCCCAATCGCTGACATCTTCATCGTCGCCGATCCACCGCGACTGAAAACTCAGTAACCGCCAGAATCCGCCTGAGCACATAGCCGGAGCCTCTGATTCGCCTAACCTCTGAAACCGCTCAGCCACCGGCAGCCACTCTCGCCTGAACCTGCTCGTCAACCGCCGTTCTCACCGGATTCCAAATACCATTGCAATTTCCGCCGCTAGCAGGAACGCACAAAAGGTCCGAATTGCCCACTGCCTCTGTACGGTATGAAGGGGTAAATATTTGTTTGGGCCAAGTTTCTCTTTAATTGTTTAAGGCCCAACTCTTTTAATTAGTTCTGGAGGGGAGAACGTATTAAAGGGAAGGGTTTACGAAAGCAGAGGAGAATGACGCACGCCTTAGGGCAGTAGGTAGACGCTTCAGTAGTTTAGAAATTAGCAGGCAGTAGGTTTCGATTATTCTTCCACACACGCATCTGTTTTGGTAGTAGATTAGACGGTAGATTAGGGAATTATCATGAGAGAAAACATTTATTTTGATTGCTTATTTCAATTCATGTTTTGGAACTTTATTATTTCAATAATTTTATGTTAGGTTTATTTATGATGTCTTTGTTAATTTCTTTTATCTTATTTATCTATGTTTTACAAGTTCTTGTTTCATTTAGTTTTAGTAACCTAGTCTCATTTTTAGTTTATATTACCTTCAATTATGTCTTTTGTCTCAATTATGCATATTCACCATTTTGTCTCAATTATGCATATTCACCCATTAGTTATGACTCAGGTCCTTTGCTTTAGGGGGGTTAAATCACCCTAAGCATTCCTGCACGTTTAGTTTAGGTTGTTATTTTATATTCTTGATTCATTTCAATTTCTGCATTTTAAGTAGTAATAAATAGAAATCAAATCTTGCAATTTCATTTTTATTTAGATTTAATTTCGATATTATAATTTGGTCAGTTTACCACTACACAATCCTATACCCTTATAGGAAAGTGATAGGTCAGGCCAGACTAGGTCTCTCACAAAAAAAATGTATGGACTTGATTTACTATTGATGGGCTTAAGTCTGACTTGTTATCAATAAAAGGCATTTCAGTAGGTTCGGCCAGGGTCTTTTTAGCAAATAGATCAGGCCAGAAAGCCTTTTAAAGGACTACCTAATAAAAGTTTTTCATAAATTTTCATTCATTATGAAATTAACAAATGACTCAATAACACCAATAATAATATTAAATATTATATCAAATCACAAATAACATTGTTAATGCCTACATCAACTTACTAAGAAATAACAAAATCATGAAGTAGTTCAAAAAATCAATACATAAAGTTTTACTCTCAAGCCATAATTATTGTTTGAGTCTCCAACGGGTTTCTTTCATTCTTTTAAATAATAAAAGTTTTTAAAAAATTTAATATTGGTAAAGGGTTATATATAAGTTATTGAACACATCAAGAATTTATAATTTCGAGAAAAAATCTGATTTTATATCTAAATGAATTTTTAATTTACTTGCCTATTTAAAATACTAATTTTATAGAATGGTGACTCGATGTTATGCTGGCCCAAATTTACATAAAATATCAATCACTAAGAACCCTAAAATTGATCGTGTGTATATATATATATATATATATATTTATTTGAGGACTATTAGGTAAATCATAAACTCCACCTGCTAGCGGACGAGACAGGTAAATATTTTGGTTGTTTTGACTTCAATTTTTTATTTTTTCGATTATATTTCTTTCTTCTTCTTTTTTTTTCTTCCAACCAGAGTATTTGCTATTAATTCTTGGAGTATTATTATTAGTTTAGGGTACTGAGTACTTCTTAAAATATTGTGTTGTTGATTAGTTGCCAATTATTGATTAGTTCTAAGATGAACAAAAATCACTAAAAGAACATATATTGAATCTCCCTCCATAATAAATATTCATATAAAATTTATGGCTGGTTTGATGTTATCTATAATGTCCAATGCACTAAATTGGATCACTTCGTCAATCATTGTAGCTGCATGGATCCTCAAAGGAGAAACGCTTGGGCTCTAATTTGGCACTATATAGTTTGGCACATCTGGTCCTTAAGAAACTCGATCATCTTCAAAAGTTACATTTTGAACGAACAAGACATCGTGGTAAAAATTAGTATCTCTTCTTTCTCATGGTTAAAGGCAAATAATTGTATCAATAGTTGGAACTCTATTAGTGATTGGTTTAGGGAGCCTTCTTTATGTGTTAGCTGACAAGTAGAATTTTGATGCAGCTGTTGTAAACTTGTAATGTTGTTTCTTGGGGAATTTCTTATGCTCCTAATTAAATATACCTTTGCCTTTTTCCAAAAAAAATAAATATTCATAAAATGATATTTTTATGATTTGATAAAAATTTGCATGAATCTGAGTTCACTGTTAACTTGAGTTTATTAATTATAACTATTTTGTGCATTCAATATCACTGTTACGAATATTCACTATCAATATTATGCATATGCATTATCACTTTAACAGTAATAATATATATTAATTTTTTTTAAATTTTATTAAATTTTTATATGTGTAACCTTGGTATAATTGTGTAAACAATCATATTACTGATTTTATGCCAAATGAAGTCGATTAGATGATGTATATATGGTTAAAAGTCTTACTAGACTTGGAGATCATTCGGATATATATATATAAAAGAATGTCACTCTTGAAATAATGTGCACTCCAATCACTCGCCGGTATATATCTACCTTTATTCTTAAGTGATCACTTGTGCATTTGGAACGAATAAAATAACTGACAAATAATGATGAGTTTATTCTGAGGTGATATATAGACTTTTATTTTCTCTCATGTGTTATTTAAGATTCTTGATTTTGTTATTTTTGTGCTGTGTAGTGTTATTTTTTTTACATCAAGATTGTGACAACGTGGACTTTAGAATTCAAATTTAGGAAATGAAGGTTAATTGAGTAGCGAGAACGATGGGTCAAATAGTGGATAATCCAATAGTTGAAAATGGTGTGCCATTAAAGATAAACAAAAATAACATATAAAATTTTAACAAGAAAGCACAGAAATATGTGTGATTTATCTTATTTATAGAAAATTAATAGTTTGTCTCATCAATTTGCTAAGGAAGTATGTCATTCCCATCATTATTGGTTGAGTCTCCAACTGTTTGTAATTGACATTCTCACAATGATTGTTCTTTCATTCTTTTAAGTAATTAAAATATTTTTAAAAATTAATTTTGGTAAAAAAAATTATTTAAGTTTTTGAAAATATCAAGAATTTATAAATTTTTCGAGAAAAAAATATATCTGATTTTAGGTTTAGTCTTGTATGTATCAGGTGCAACTCAAATGTATTTTTTAAAAATTATAAAATACTATTAAAAAGTCACACATATTATTATTATTGAAATTTTTTATTTTCAATAGTGTAACATGTCAATAATAATGCGTGTGATTTTTTCAAGAAACAAATTATGTAACTTTTTAAAGGTACACTTGAGTTGCACGGTGCACTCGGTGCACAGGAGACCTAGTTCTAATTTTATATCTAAATGAGTTTTTTTTAATTTACTTACCTATTTATTATTGGTCAAGATTATCAAGATGATTCTAATAATTCTTGATCCACAATTTTAGGGATTTAGTTACCGTAATTAGTGTAATTGATTGTATATCTCTAACCTGTACTGTATTTATTATACGCTTGTAATTCTCCTCAATTAATTAATACATTTTTATTCCCTTTCCATATTTATAATAATAATTTTATATCTAAGTGAGTTTTTTTAATTTACTTACCTATTTATAATAATAATTTTATATCAAAATGAGTTTTTTTAATTTACTGGGCCCAAAATTACAAAAAAATATCCATACACAATGTAACCCTAAAATCGATCATATATAATATATTTATATATATATTATATATATATAATTGACGACTATTATATTAGGTAAATCATAAACCCCACCAGCTAGCGGAAGACGGCAGACCATGAGACAGGTAAATTCGTGTTCAATTGAAGAAAAGGAAAAAAAAAAAACTCTTCGGTTGTTTTAATTTTAATTTTAGCATATTAGTAATTAATTCTTGATGTATTATTATTGTTTTTGAAATATTACTTCGCAATTGATGTATTATTAGTTAGTTGTGATGAACAAAAATCACTAAAAAAATATACTATTTTTTTTGTGTAGTAAATATTCATAAGGTTATATTTTTAGGATTTTTGGGTATATTACAGTCGAGTGTTGGTTTTAATTTGCTATTGCATTGGTTTATGTTTAAAAAATTACTATATATAATCGTTAAGTATAACTTTTATTTATTTTATTTCACTCTACCTAAAGATAATTCTTCTTCTTTCTAGTCAGCAGCTTAATAGAGGTCTTCTTAATTCAAATCTTTAGTTTACATACTATTATTTTATAATTTATTATATCACAAGCTTCATTCGTCAATAAAATATTGAATTCCTATAAATACTTATAAAAGGAATTCTAACAAATCCTATCAAATCTTAATAATTTAAGAATATAATAATAAAAATACTGTTTTCCTAAAATTATGATTCTCCAAATCAATTTATGATCTTTCGGAATCCCTATTTTAATCTCGTGTGCACCATAATCCAATAGTTAAAAATTGTGTACCGCTGAAGATATAATAAAAATAACTTATAAAGTTTTATCAAGAAAGCACTGTATGAGTACTGTAATTATGTGATTTACCTTATTTATAGAAAATTAATAGTTTGGCTAATCAATTTGCTAAGGGCTCAGTCATTCTCAAGCCATCATAATTGGTTGAGTCCCCACCTGTTTTCTTTCATTCTTTTAAGTAATAAAAGTTAAATTTTTTTTTAATAATATTGGTAAAAAGTTTTATATAAATTTTTGAAAATATCAAGAATTTATAATTTATCGAGAAAAATTCTGATTTTATATCTAAATGAATTTTTAATTTACTTGCCTATTTAAAATACTAATTTTACAGAATGCTGGGCCCAAATGTACATAAAATATCAATCACTATATAAGAAACCCTAAAATCGATCGAATATATATTTAAGGCAGGTAAATTAACTTCAATTTTTTTTTTTTTTCAAAACACACAATAACATGCTTCGATTATATATATTTGCTATTAATTCTTGGAGTATTACTATTAGTTTAGGGGTATTGAATACTTCTTAGAATATTAATTATTATTTTGCAATTGATGTGTTATTAATTAGTTGCCAATTATTGATTAGTTCTAAGAAAACATATATTGAATATCCCTCCGTAATAAATATTCATAAAGTGATATTTTTGTGATTTGACAAAAATTTGTATGTACTTGAGTTTACGATGCACTCGAGTTTATCAATTATCACTATCATGCGTATTCACTATCATTGTTACGTATATTCAATATAAATGTTATGCATATGCATTATCACTATAACAGTGATGTGAAGAGACCTACTCTTAAGATTTTTTGGTATATTATTGTTGGTTTTAATTTGCTTATACATTATGTTGGTTTGAGTTTAGAAAAGATAAGTGTGGATTAGAAGTAGTTTGATCACTAAGATATAACATTATTCAGATTATTTTGCAATTATTGTATTATTGAGAAAAAAAGTTTTTTAGTCCCATAACTTATTGAGTGTCCGATTTTGGTCCCAAAAATTTTAACTTTTCAATTTTGGTACCGTAACTCTTAGAGTTTGTCCAATTTTTGTCCCAAAAATTTTAACTTTTTAATTTTGGTCCCGGAACTCTTAGAGTTTGTCCAATTTTGATCTCATTTTTACAGAAAAAATAAAAATAATATTATTTTTTCCATGTACGGTGCACATGGTAATTGAATTTGAAACTTTCCATCATTCTTGCTGATATTTTATTATTTTTATCAGTGTTTCAATAATATTTAAAAAATAACTAAAAAAATACAAAATAAAAATTATTTGGCACCCACGTCAGCAAGAGTGCCGGAAAATTTCAAATTCAACCACAACATGCGTTGTGCATGGCAAAAAATACTATTATTTACATTTTTCAGTAAAAAAGGGACCAAAATTGGACAAACACCAACAGTTATGGGACCAAAATTGAAATGTTAAATTTTTTGGGTCCAAAATCGAACACTCAATAAGTTATGGGACCAAAAAACTTTTTATCTCTGTAATTTTGATTAGTTCTATGATTAACAAAAATCACTAAGAAAAAACATGGACTGAATATTTCCTTCTGTAATAAATATTCATAAAGTGATATTTTTAGGATTTTTGGGTATTATTATTATCATTGGTTTTAGTTTGCTTATACATTATGTTGGTTTGAGTTTAGAAAAGACAAGTGTGGATGAGAAGTAGTTTGATTATTTTATATGTGACTGGTTTAATTCTCTGCAGAAAATGGACAATTTTGCAATCATACCTTCGGATGTAATCATTGATATCCTGTCAAGACTCCATGCTAAATACGTTATAAGATGCAAGTGTGTTTGCAAGTCTTGGCTCGAATTATTGGAGACTCGTGAGTTTGTCGAGTCCCATCTTTCCAAGTCTAATATCCTAGGAATTGTCCTGTCAAGTTAAATGTCATACAGATTTATTGAATTAACAGATATCCAACATCAAGACCCTCAGTTGAATGCATATTCACCAACCAGCTCCACTTCCCCTGTTCCTCTCAAAGCAACTTCTTCTACATAAACGGGTTAGCTGATGGATTGGTTCTTATGCACACGCTACGCCATGCTCTTTACGTGTGCAATCCAATCACTCGTGAGTTTATCGAGATTGATCCTCATGAATTTCGCAATCCAAATGTCTTAAGATCCAGTTACGAATTTGGAAAGAGTAGAATAAGTGGCGAATATAAGGTCGTCAGTCTTACTCATACATATTCAGGGGTTGTTAAATCTAAGTTCATGGTATAAACTATTGGAACCGGATCATGGAGAAGCATTGAATCCGATGGTATGGTGGATTGCGTCAAAAGTCATAGAGATGCAGCTTTTCTGAGTGGGTTGGCAAGTGACTTGAAGAGGCTTCTTTATATTTCTTGTTTTGATCTTGAAACTGAACTCTTCACTGTTTTTTCTATTCCTTAGCCTGCACTCAGTAGTATAACATCTTGTGCCAGCCTCTCTACTTTCGAGGATTGCCTCTATCTATAATCTTGTTAAATACATGTGTTGAGTTAACAATGATTGTTTGAAATCAATTGGAAATAAAGAAATTGAAGAACACCAAGATTTACGTGGTTCGATCAGAAATGATCTACGTCCACGGACGAGGGCACCTCTCTCACTAATCAATGGAAGATGATACAAAATTACAAGTATTTGTGTGGATCTCTCTAATATGCACTATGTATTTCTCTATACATATATGCGTATATATATAGAAATATGGGAACCCTAATTAATGCTTGTGATCGTAACCACCTAACAAGAAACTGCTACAGTTGCAACCGAAAATGAGTAACTGTCAGAGCCCAACGGTTTTCAGTTTTGATTCTGTTAAACTGATCGCATGTTGTCCAATTTGGAAGTTTAAACCGCTTCGTAACTGATCCTGAGTTAATTCCTGACTTGGAGTCAGTATGCTCCTTTCCAGTCTGCTGATGTGATATGTCCTCAGCTGAGTCTGAGTACTCAGCTAATATCATCAGTAGACCTTCATCCTGACCTGACCAGCTGTCCTGACCATCATCCTGATCTGATCAATTATCCTGACCATACCATCCTGACTGACCATCATCCTGACTGACTATCAGCTGACCTCCTCATCCTGAACACTCAGGAGACTCCATCAGCTGACTACCGTCAGCTGACCTTCTCAGCTGACTTCCTCAGCTGACTCCGGTGATATCTCAGATGACTTTCAGTAAACTTTTCAGACTATCTCAGCTGACCTTATCAGATGACCTTCAGCGGACCTATCAGCTGACCTCCTCAGCTGATAGTATTAAGTTCAGTTAATCAACAGTACTTGCTCATCTGATCTTTATTTCACTTTCTTTGCACCCATAACAACATGTTATATATTATATTAATTTTATGATTTTTTTAATCTTGTTAAATACATGTTATATATTATATTAATTTTATGATTTTTTTAGTTATATATATATATATATATATTTATATATTATACTCCTGTTTTTCAATAGTGATATTCTTTTAAGATCTACATTTTATCTCTAATTATTTATTTTTTTGCCTATTTTCACTCTTATCCAATTTACACGGTCCAAAAATCATTAGAATTTTCTGATTACCAAACACTCCTAATGGGAATGAATCCTCAATAATCTCCATTCATTCTCATCCTTAACCCTCATTACCCCAATCAAACAGGTCCTAAAAACATAACAATATAATAGAAAAAATATATAATTATATATATATATATATGCAATGAATTAGTTATAAACTTTTATTTGACATATATATTATTTGTAAATAAAATATTATCCCAAAAAATGAAAGAAAACTGGTTCATTTTCAAAACAGACTCATAGTCTCTAATTTAACCAAGGGTGTAAATGGCGGTCGTCGGTCGGTGGGCGGCCGACCACCTTCAAGCGCCAAGGCCGCCTAGGCGGCGCCAAGGTTTTTTAATATATTTCTAATTATTTAAAAAAAAATCTACTAATATTAATTTTTCTAATAAAAATATACATTTCACAATAAATAGTAAACTTAAAATAAAACATAATTAATAGTTTAATATTAGTTAATAGTTATTAGTATAAGACTATAAGTATTACTTTAGTTTAGATTAGTTTATTTAATAAATATTAAATATAGACTTTAAATTTTAAAAATCCGTCAAAAGTAGGCCTCCTTCAGGCTTCTAAAAATAAAGTCATAAACATAACCTTAAAAAAAATTTAAAAAAAATCCAAAAATCCGCCAAACCCGCCGAACCCGCCATAATCATGTCACCGCCGAGGTCGCCTAGGCGGCGCCAAATCTGCCGTCCGCCATTTTTCATCGCCAAGGCCTAGGCGTCGGCGGCCGGGTGCCGCCAAGCGCCTAGGCGGCCGTCATTTGCATCACTGAATTTAACTACAAGAATACGCACAAGAAAACAAAAGAAAAGATTTTGCACCATGAGACATCTCAAATGCAAAACCTATTAAAGATAAATATACTAAAACAAAATAAATTTATGCAATAAATTCAGAAATTATGTACCTTGTGAATGAAGGCTCTTTACTTTCTTCATAGAATCTATTTTCGTATTAATTCAAGAAGAATATATAGTGGAAGCAGATTTATCAGCTCTCTTTTCTTCTTCTTTTTTTCGTTTTTTCCTTTGCGACTCTTATTTAAATAGTGGGGAGGAAGCCAATTTAATTATTGGGGATGTATCTTTCGTCGATATCTAATATAGGTTAGGAATTTCATGTAAAATTAAAGAAAATAAATTGAAACTGAGCCGGAAAATTTCTTTTCTCCATATCTAATATATCTTTTGTTAAATATATGTTATATATTATACTCCCTCCGTCCCTGAAAAAATTGCACACCTCTTTTTACATACTTTTTAATAAAAATGTGTAAAAAATAGAGTATTGAGGGTGATGTTATTAAAATAATGAAATTGGTTGGATTTAGTGTAAAAGTAATGACATTTTGTGTAAATATGTGAATATTATGAGGATAAAATTAAAGTAGTTATTTCTATTTATATGGTGTGCAAAGTGTTGTGGGACATACCAAAAAATAAAGTGTGTAAAGTGTTTAGGGACAGAGGGAGTATTAATTTTATGAATTTTTTAGTTATCTATATATATATATATATATTATACTCCTTAAGTTTTTCAATAAATATTCTTTTGAGTTCTAAATTAATTTTATCTTTAATTATTTATCTTTTTGACCTATTTTCACTCTTTTCCAATTTATCCCATCCAAATATCATTAGAATACTTTGATTATGCATTTATTTTATTATTCATTTTTTCATAAATTATTTCCTAATATTTAATCACATATATTTCCAAATTTTATCGATAACTATTACGAAATTTATTAAGAAATGAAATAAGTATTGACATTTATTTTTAATTTTATTTTTAAAAATTATATACATGAAATGGGACATATGTACCCCATATATATTTCAAAAAAATTATTATATATTAATAGTTTTTAAAAGATCTCTTATATTTTAATAATTTCTAAAAGATTTCTTGTACTTTAAATTGAGACAAAAACTTATATGAAACGTTTCACGGTGTGAAACGATACCATATTATTAAATGGATCATACCCATATTCATAAAAAATCTCGCGAGTATTGCGACCAGATTAGTTGCAGGGAAGAGTTCAATGGTGCAACCCAACTACCGGGCTTACTACGCAAGGCCCATACCAAAGCATAATTTTTATTATTATTATTTAATTAGAGATATATTATAAATAGTAAAAATAAATAAATAAGAAATTAATTTTAAATAAGAAATACATTTTATCCTATAGTAACATATGTTTGTCCAAATAGTAACACAAATTGAGGAGCAAATATATGTTACTATTATAGCAAATGTGTGTTACAATCATATAAAAAGTTGTTGTTTTGCATATATTCATTTGTTTTTATAGAATAAATAGTTTTTAACATAATATAAGAAAAAATCATGTGTGTTACTATAAGAAAACATATTGATTTTTCATAAATATTTATTTATTTGTATATAAATAATTATTTTTTATATAATAACACATTTAAAATAATAAAAAAGTGTATTAATATATGAATCAATATACCTAGATTTAAAGGAATGATGATTAAATTAAAAAACACATACTGTAACACGTATTTGCCCATATTGTAACACAAATTGGGGGAGCAAATATATGTTACTATTAGAGCAAATGTGTGTTACAATCTTATAAAAAGTTGTTATTTTGCATATATTCATTTGTTTTTACAGAATAAATAGTTTATAACATAATATAAGAGAAAATCATGTGTGTTACTATAAGAAAACATATTGGTTTTTCATAAATATTTATTTATTTGTATATAAATAATTATTTTTTATATAATAACACATATAAAATAGTAAAAAAGTGTATTAATATATGAATCAATATATCTAGATTTAAAGGAAAGATGATTAAATTAAAAAACACATACTTATTCTTATAAAAGTACATTTTCTCTTACAGTAACACGTATTTGCCTATATTGTAACACACATTTGCTCATATTGTAACACAAATTGGGGAAGCAAATATATGTTACTATTAGAGCAAATGTGTGTTACAATCTTAGCAAATGTTGTTCTTTATATATATATATATATATTCATTTATTTTTATATAATAAATAATTTTTCATATAACACAAAAATAATATGTGTGTTACTATAAGAAAATATATTATTTTCTCATAAGTATTTATGAAAAAAATAATTTTTTTTTTGTAGTAACACACATTTATTATTAGATTGTATGAAAAAATGTTATTTCTACACAAAACAAATGAATATATGTAAAGAAAACAACATTTAATCTAATTGTAACACAAATTTGCGTATTAGTAACATGCATTTGGCCAAATAGTAACATACCTGGGAGCGAAAATGAGAAAATATATTATTTTCTCATAAGTATTTATGAAAAAAATAATATTTTTTGTAGCAACACACATTTATTATTAAATTGTATGAAAAAATGTTATTTCTACAAAAACAAATGAATATATGTAAAGAAAACAACATTTAATCTAATTGTAACACACATTTTGTTTAGTAGTAACATGTATTTGGCTAAATAGTAACATACCTGGGAGCGAAAAAATCTGGAAGCATAGTTGCGAATTTTTTTTTAAAAAAAAAAAGCCCAAATCCGACCCGACCCGGTAGGATCCGCTAATTTTTTTAAATTTACCCGTTTCACGTGAGTGTTCCTCTTAAATTGAAGTTTGGGGGAAAGCAAAAAAATGTGTAAAAAAATAACTAAAATGACATATATATTTGTAAGAGTAGATTTTATATGAAAACAATTCATCATAAGTTTATCATGAAATTGTTTTAAAGTATTAAATATTTAGTTAATTAAGTATATCAAAACATTCATTAGGAATATCAAAAGTTAGAGCCAATAAAAAAGAAAGCATTGGTTGAAGATGTAGCATCAGAGTTTACAAGATTGTTCGCCAAATTCCTATATAGATGATGATATATAGGAATTTGTTGGATTGGGCATGATTGTTAGGCCAAAGTCAGCTTAGGATTTAGACAGGATGTTTGATTTTTTGGTATTGTAACTACTATGTTGTACCGCGTCAACTCTATTTGAGTTGTGCGTATTCTTTGATCGATTTATATATTTACCTTTCTCGATCAAAAAAAAGTTAGAGTCAATAAATTTGTAACAATTATAATATAATATCATTGATCTAGATTTTTTATACTTTTGATGAGATTTTTTATACTTCTAATCAAATATTTGATACTTCGAAATTTAACTTATCATGACAATTTCATGCAAAACTTTACTTATTTGCATAAAGGAACTTACATATTAACCCACTTTCATTGTTGAGTGACTTAAAATAAAGTTCATCAACAGTCAAATTTAGATGATCCGAGGTTATATTGTCCCTTGATGATCCATCTTCAATAGCATTTCTCGATTCACACAATGATACTACTTAAAAATTAGTAGTTGCACACCAATCTATTACTTATTTTTTGAAAAATATTAATGTTTACTTCATTAAATGATATTATTTGTTAACCCACCATATCACCAATGGTGGTAAAATGAGCATGACCCGTCTTTTAAGCTAGACATGACCTAAAAAATACATGACCAAGAAGAATTAGACCTATTTGGCCCGATTCAATAGACTCACTTGGCCGGTCGGACTCAGATTGGTCTTAGCGCAAAACGTTTGGCGGCTCATTTTTTTTGAATTAAATAAAGTCAAATTCACAATATTGTTTCTTTTGAAGTTATTTTGTTTATTTTGTAATTTCTAACCTTGCAAATTACAATTATGAATTGTTATTTATTTTGAATTATCATTTAACTTTTTTAAGATATGAATTTTCGTTTGCATTTAATTTTAATTGTAATTTGTGAGTATTTAAATTAATATTTGGTATAGACGATTTATTTTATAAATTTAATTATTAAAACAACGGGTCATTTTCGCCCGATGGCCCGTACGTCTAGAGTCAGATTGAACTTTTAAAATATAGGTCCGATTTGTAATAGACTCAACCCGACCGACCCGCAAAATGAGAGCAGCCTGACGCACCATTGCCGAGTCATCCCGGCCCATTTTCTGACCCGACTGTGTGCACCACAGATTTATTACTTAGTATCATATCAACTGCAACCAAACATAGTTAAAAATTTCAAATTTTACCATTTCATCTTAATATATGGTATAACCAGTGGAATAATATCACAAATATGGCATATGCATTGATCACTTTTGTCATCTACCTAGCAAAGGGAATCTTTTTCAGTCGTAGCTACTATTCTACAACACTTTTGATACTCATTTTGTATCTTTCCTATAAGTAGTATATTTTGCTTTATGATATCAAGTTTACGACACTGAAATGTTTCTTTTCTTAGTTAAATCTTTATTGAATACTTTAAAATTGGATAAAAAGCACTCACACAAACTCTTATGTACTTAACAAAAGTGTTAATGAAGTGGTTTCAAACATATTTTTATGTACAAGAACTCTTGCATATATAATGAAACATAAGAGGTGATTCAAACATATTTTTATCAAGCAAACATAATTCTACTCATTTAATGATATACAAGGCAGTGTTAGGATTAACTATGGAGAAATTGAATGAAAACAAAAAAATGAAAAATAATGCGAATTTGTTTACCCAATTTATGGGTAAAAGACTTAGCTTTGGGGATACTGTCAAACCAGAAAATTTATTAATAATTTCTTTAATCAAAGTTACAAATTAAATAGATATTTATAAGAAACTCGAATCAAAATCCTAAAATCCATTCAACCGAAAAGTTGGAATCGTAAACAGTCGATTAAACTCCATAATCCAAGGGGAGTCCATGGGAGTATTTATTTTTTACCCCTCCGAAATTCAAATTTACTTTTATTTCTAAGCTAGCCTAAGAGCCTCCTACACGCAAATACAAACACACCTTAAAATACAAATACCAGTGCTCAGAACTCACGCCATTGCCTCTCCTCCGCCCGGCCGTCTAACTTTCTGCACCACCACCACCACTCAGGTAAGTTAGTCTATCTTTCTTTCAACAGCTTCCTGCTCTGGATGTTTTGAATGCATATTAAACTCTGTAGACGTTGAGTTCGAGTTGGGAATTTCATGAGAAGGTCTCATGAACTTCATACATTTTACACACCTCTGTTCTTCCGACTTTTTTGTGTTTCTTTCATCAATTTAGGGTTTGCTCCGACTTACATTTCATGATCTCTGTATATATTGTTTACGTTTTATAGTTGTAGCTATGATTAGTGAAGTATGAACTGAGTGTAGCCATACCCTGTTTATAGTTTATTAATGGATTAGGGATTTAATTCGAAGATCTTGAATTATTCGAAATATGATGTTAAACACGGATCTAACCAAAAAAAATTTAGACGTTGATTTCGAGTTGGAAATTTCGTGAGAAGGTATGATGAAATTGTAGTATTCTTCCGATTTTTGTGCTTCTTTCATCAAGTTAGGGTTTGCTGATTTACATTTCATGATCTCTGCATATATTATTTGTGATTATACTGCTTGCTGTAGCTGTAAGTAGTGGAATGTAGCCATACTCTGTGATTAGAGATTTAATTCGAATATCCTGTTGAGTTATTCGAAATTTGATGTTAAACACTACAATTTTTGCTTCCCATTTTGTTTGATCAGGGAGTTACAGACACATATTTAACAAAAAATTTACCAAAATCCGAAAATGAGCCAAGACTTGTTCAAAAAATTACCATCAGAGATCACCATCAATATCTTGTCAAGACTCCCAGTCCGAACAGCTGCATTTTGCAAGTGTGTTTGTAAGCCCTGGCTCGATCTCTTGGGGACTCATGAGTTTGTTAAGTCCCACCTCTCTAAATCCGTCCCTGCCCTGCTAGTCTTTGAGTACCAGGAGCAGTCCAAGTTGTACAGGCTTTCTGACTTTGAAGATGGCCTCGATCTTGCACGCCATGAGCTTCATTACAGTCGGATCACTGAGTTCAGCCTCCCTTACGAAGGGAAGATACACGGCTCGGTTAATGGTTTGCTTTTTCTGCGCGACAAATGCCTCAAGCCTGATGGTCTTTTCATATGCAATCCAATCACACGTGAGTATATTAAGCTGAACTGCCCTCAGGAGTTCATCTGCTCAGATAAACATGTAGTGGCTTATGGATTTGGAGTGAGCAAAATGACCGGCAAATATAAGGTGGTTAGGATTTCCCACGAGTGTCATGAAGAAGGCGTCGGGCATCTCAGGTTTTCAATTCCTAAGTGGCAGGTGTACACTCTTGGAACAGGATCATAGAGGAGAATACCACCACTTGGTCCCTCTTACTTGTATGGCGGTCCTTATTGCTTGGCAACTCGCTACTTTGGCACATTTTTGAACGGTAGTCTTCATTGGCTGGCGTACAATTTAACTGGCAAGCCGTGGATTTCTTGTTTTGATCTTGAAACAGAAACATTTTGTGGGGTGCCTACGCCTCTTCCTCATGAAGGAAGTGCAGGATGGATGGCTTCCCTTTGTGCCTTGGGGGATTCCCTGTGCTTGTGTGATAGCACATCTGATGCTGAAATTGTCATATGGTTGATGAAGGAGCATGGAGATAAAAAAATCTGGGTGAAAGTAATTGCCATGTGCAAAACCCCCCAGTTCTTTCCATTTCGCTTTATGATCGGACTGCATTTCCCTCTCAAAATTTTCAGGGATGGAGACGTCTTGATGGAGTGGGATGGCTCTTTCCTCTTCCGCTACTCCCACAAGGACAAACTTAAGCCTTTTGATCTGTTTCCTTCCTGGCACGAGGCAATTGTTCACACTCCGAGCTTTCTTTCCCTTAAGAGTTTTGACGGGGAGAATGTGAGCACTTTCTGATTCTGGGCAGTTTAACTGTTCTTGCTCTTGTTTCCATGACTCAATCTGTTAACTGTGATCAATTAAATTATGATTTAGGAGATCTGTAACTGAATTTCTTATCAGTGGATTGTACTGATCTATTTTGTGAAAATGTTTAGTGCTCTAAAATGCTTTTATTTAGCAGATTGTCATGTAATGAACAATATGTCTGACTGTCTATTTCTCACAAATTAGCCATGTTTGATCACATTATCTGTTCTAAAATTTATACATGCAATGTGTCATTGATGAAGCCTGAGAAGATGAGACTATTGCTTATTAATTGCATCAAGACGTCCCGGATGACACATTTTTTCGTCCAAAATTTCTTGATCCCATATTCCTTCATCAACCAAATAATCATATCATCATATCCAGCGTAGTGCTGCATAAACACATGCAGTCCTTCAAAGCATCAAGCCTAATATGGTCAAAACAAATTTTCTTTACTTATGTTTGGTATCTTGTAGTTTGGTAACTACCATTGTGAATATCTATTACATAAAGATCACTTTATTTTTCTATTATCATATCTATTATGTAAAAATCACTTTATTTTCACATTCTTATAACTCAAATACCTTTCTATCTTACACTAATAAACAATTATTTTGTTCGTTAATGGCCACAATACAATGGTGAACCCTTCCCCATGCAATAATATCCTCAAGGCTTTGACAGCTCATGGTACCAAACTTGTTATTATTTTGTCATTTTGCCTGCACCATTGCTATTGTAACACGTGTCCATTACCCTTAGTAGTATTTGTAGTGAAGTAAAGTTTGCTGATAGAGTGCATGGAAATAGAAAACATATTCAGAAGCTATTTACTTTTTACCTTACTTTTGATTAATAGCTTTACTTTTTACCTTACTTTTGATTAATAGCTTTACTTTTTCCGATCAGAGCACGATCACCGGCAGGCAAAGGCCCGCATCTCTATCTCCTCCGCTGCAAATTCATCTCAGGTACATCGGAATTTGATTTTATGAATATTTTCTTTACTTTTTGATGAAATGCCATGTTAATTACATCGAATCTCTGTACAGAGTAGAACCCAAACAGTCTAAAACTGGTCATTCAAGCGGAATTATTGACGTGTACTGGGGAAGAGCCATAAACCCACCAGAGACAGGTAAGTAGATAAGTATGAATGAGTTTAGGCACATTCTGTTTATACTCTGTTTTAGTTTTTTAAAAATTCTCTGTTTTCCGGTGCCTGATTGAAGGGATTAGGGTTTTTCTTCTAAAACCCTTCCGTACGATTGAACTAAATGATCGTCCCAAAAGTATACTCTCTCTCTCTCTCGTTGAATTAACTTGAATATGATGTTAGACTCAGATTAACACGCTGTTTTTGCTATCAATGTTGTTTGATCAGGGAGTTAAAGCTATATACACTCATCGTTGAAAATGAACCAAGATTTCTTTGAAAAACTGCCACCAGAGATTACCGTCAATATCCTCTCAAGACTCCCTGTCCGAACTGTCGTCTGTTGTAAGTGTGTTTGTAAGCCTTGGCTCGATCTTGTGGGGACAAGTGAGTTTGTCAAGTCCCACCTTTCTAAATCTATCCCGGCATTGCTTATGAGTGAGTACCGGGAGCCAATGTCAATGTCGTACGTTCTTTCTGATTTTGATGATGGCCTTGATCTTGAACATTACGACCATCACTACAATTCAGTCACCAAGTTCAGTCTCCCTTATCTCGGAAAGATATATGGCTCGATTAATGGTTTGTTTTTCTTTCGGGAAAAAAGCCTCAAACCTGATGGGCTTTTTATATGCAATCCAATCACACGTGACTATATTAGACTTGACTGTCCTCAAGAGTTTACCTGCCGTGATAAACATGTGGTGGCTTATGGATTTGGAGTGAGCAAAATAAGTGGTGAATATAAGGTGGTTAGGATTTCTCATAAGTCTCATGAAAAAGAAGAAAAGGTCACATTTTCTAAACCTGAGTGGCATGTGTACACTCTTGGAACAGGAGCGTGGAGAAGAATAGCAGCAGTCGGCCCCATTTTCTTGTACGGCCATTCCTCTTTCTTAGGCACTCGTAACTGTGGTGCATTTCTTAACGGAAAACTTCATTGGCGGGTGTATGATTTGCATTGTTGCCTGAGGATTTGTTGTTTTGATCTTGAAACAGAAACATTTTGTGGATTTTCTACTCCACCTTCATTATGTCATGGAAGTTTAGGTGGTACAGCTTCCCTTTGTGTCTTTAGGGATTCCCTGTGTTTGTGTGACAACAATAGATCTAAAGCTGAAATTGTCATATGGTTGATGAAGGAGCACGACGGCGGTGAGAAATCTTGGGAGGAAGTACTTGTCATCGCCATAGATCCTCAGTTTTTTCCTTTATCGTTAATGATTGGACTGATTTTTCCTCTGAAAATTTTCGAGGATGGTGACATCTTGTTGGAGTCGGATGGCTCTTTCCTCTTCCGCTACTCCAAGAAGGACAAAGTTGAGCATTTTTTTATGTTTGGTTACTGGCATGAGGCGATCATTCACACCCCAAGCTTTCTTTCGCTCAAGAGTTTCAACACGGAGGATGTAAGCGCTTTCTGATTTCGTGCAGTTTAATTGTTCTTGCTCTTGTTTGATGACTGAATTTCTTATGGTTTAGGAAATCTGTGATTGAATTTCTTGTCAGTGGATTGTGCTGATCTATTTTGTGAAAATGTCCAGTACTCTAAATAGCTTTTGCAGATGGCCTTGTAATGAGCAACATATCTGCCTCTGTCTGTTTCTTACAAATCGGCCATGTGTGATCACATTATCTGTGCAGTAATTCTATACATGCAATGTGAATAGAAGATGCGTATCCTAATCCTAAGGGTTCGACTAATACATCGTAAAGTGGATCCAGGTTTAGGGTTATAAAAGGAATACGAAGTCAATTTGCTTTAACAAAGGAAGATATCAATGAACTTCTATGAAATGGTTTCAAAAGATTCAGCCAATTACTTGATTCTGGAATATCATTGAGAAATAGGAATCTGCATTCTCAAAGGATTTTCTTCAATTATTTCTAGCGTGGAATGAGTCATTCGAGGCATTGCTTCATGTGTCTTATGTCATTGCTAGATCTTATGAATCATTGTTAATTCATGGTGGGTATATAAGTTTATACTCACTTATGTTTCGCGGGTGGGGCCACGCGTGTGCGGGAGCAACAAACTACGAGTTTAGAAATATGAGTTTCTAACAAAATTAGGGTGCTATTCATTAAGGATTTGTCAATTTATTTATATTTTATTTTATATAATACATAAAAAATATATATTTTTCAATAATTTTTTAAATCTTATCACCTAAAATTTGAGTATATTTAATGATATAATATAATTGTGTAAGAAAACATCAAATCAACTTACATTAACACGAGTCACAATACTAAATTCAATCTAAGTTGCAAGTGTGTTTGCAAGTCGTGGCACGAAATAGTGGAGGCTCGTGAGTTCGTCGAGTCCCATTTTTCAAAGTCTGTCCCAGGAGTAGTCATGGGTGTCTCCTTCAGTCCAATGTCGTACAGATTTATTGAACTAAGAGATATCCAACACCAAAACCTTCAGTTGAATGATTTCACCACCCTCCATTTCCCCCATTCCTCTCAAAGCAACCTCATCGTCATAGAAGGATCAGCTGAGGGGTTGCTTCTTTTGCACAGATTTGAAACATTCACGTCGCCCTATGCTCTTTACGTGTGCAATCCAATCACTCGTGAGTTTATCGACATTGACCCTCATAAGTTTCGCAATCTAAATACCTTTTTAAGTTTCGGATTTGGAAAGAGTAAAATAAGTGGCTAATATAAAGTCGTCATTCTTACTCACACATATTTAGAATTTGCTGGAACCGAGTTCATGGTATACATTGTTGGAACCGGATCATGGAGAAGCGTTGAATCCAATGGTATGGTGGATTGCATTAAACGTGAAACAAATGCAGTGTTTCTGAATGGGAATCTTCACTGGTTGGCAAGTGACTTGACGAGGCCACCATGTATTTTTTGTTTTGATCTTGAAACTGAACTCTTCACAACTTTTTCTGTTCCTGAACCTGCACTCAGTAGTATAACAATTTGTGCGCACCTTTCTGCTTTCGAGGATTGCATCTGTCTGTGTGTTAGAAAATCATTGGGTGAAGCTGTAATTTGGTTAATATGAATGAATATGGAAACGAGAAATCTTGGACAGTGAAATGTACCATCACCGGGTCCCCTGGATTATGTGTCAATCTTGGAGCAGCTCCAGTTAAAGTTTTAGAAGATGGAGACATTTTGTTTTCGTGTGATAGAATTTTTACGCCCATCTACAACTACTATAGCAAGAATAAAATTACTCAGATAATTGGTCTGTCTGGAGCGTATAGTTATCTCGCTCGTTTTCTTCTTATCCCAAGCTTTCGATCACTCAAGAGCTTCATAATGGAGAACACAATTTCATATTGATTTATCTGTATTTGGTGGTTTTTTTTTTTACTTTTGTACTATTGCATAATTATCCCTTCTTTATATTTATTACCTTGCATTTTCTTACGTGTAGCATATTCTCTATGGGTTTGGTTTTTTTTTTTTTTTTTTCTCAAATTTTGTTTAACCTTGGTATAATTGTGTAAACAATCATATTACTAATTTTATGTCAAATGAAGTTGATTAGATAATGTATATATGATTAAAAGTCTTGTGAAATTTGAAGATGTGTGATCATTCTGAAAATATATGTACTAGAATGTCGTTCTAGAAATAATCCAATGAGCACTCCAATCACTCGTGAGTATGTCTACCTTCATTCTCAAGAGATTCGACTCGATTCATATTCTCAGGTAATCACATGTAGATTTGGAAAGAGTAAGGGGGCGCTTGGTATGGAAATCCTTCAATGGTAATGGGAATTGGGATATTATGGTAATTATAGTAGCTAATGAGAACAAATGAGGTATATAATATTGTTTTTCCTCCTAAATAAGGTAATCAACACCCCCATTTAATTACCCTCTCTTCACCTTGTAATCATCATCCTCAATTAATCCCCCATACCACAACCAATATCTTTCTTTTTTGTCCATTTTTTCCAAAATTGGAGCACATTACTATTGATGTAACCACCATAAATACAAGCACACATTCAACATATGTAGGGTAAAAAAGGAAAATGAAATTTCTTTCCCATTAGCATTGAAGAATTTGAAACAAGCACCCCCTAAAATAATTGGCAAATATAAGGTTATCTTTATTCGTCCAAAATATGAGTGTTTATTTCGCAGCGGATCATGGAGAAGCATCACTAGATGGCATTGGATTCAATGGACTCACAGAGGAATTCTTGCTTTGATCTTAAATCTGAACTCAACTTTATGTTAATCTTTTGCAATTTAATATGAATTTTAAATAATGATGAGTTGATTACCAGTATCAAACCTTTGTAATGTTTTAACTCAACTTAATTCTTTATTCATATGTTCTCCATAGCGTTTTCTTAAGTGTAACATATTTTAGTTCAATTTTTTGGTCAATATTTGTTCCCCAAAATTCAATGTTTAACGCTGGTGAAATTTAGTGTATCAGATGTAAAATCATTCTGATCATTAGATGGATATTTTACTTTGACAATGTATTATGAATGATGGACCCAAATAATTTTATTGTGAATAACAATTAATTCTAAATATTTTGAGATTTAATTGTTATAGAGATAAATAACATAAAATATTGTATATAAATTAATGTCATGCACAATATATATGAATTAACGCTGCAGATAGCAAGTCACAGTAAATGAACTAAAATCACATTGTACATGATCTAGCACTACACACCCAAATGTATGCTACTATATATAAAAAAAAAATATTGGGTACGAAATTATTATGTTAATATTATTTACATGATAGCCACTCTTTTACTTTTGAATGATCATAAAAAAAAAAATCTCATAAATGGTAAAAAATAATTTCTAAAATACATCACAAGCTTCATTTGTCAATAAAATATAGAATTCCTATTAATACTATAAAAGAAATCCCAACAAATTCTATCAAATTTCAATAATAAAAGAAATATAATAATAAAAATATTATCTTTCTAAAATTATGATTCTCCAAATTATTCAAAATCTCTATTATGATCTCGTCTGCACCATAATCCAATAGTTAAAAATGGTGTGCCGTTGAAGATATAATAAAAATAACTTATAAAGTTTTATCAAGAAAGCACTGTATGAGTACTGTAATTATGTGATTTACCTTATTTATAGAAAATTAATAGCTGGGCTCATCAATTAGCTAAGGGCTGAGTCATTCTCAAGCCATCATTATTGGTTGAGTCCCCACCTGTTTAATTTCTTTCATTCTTTTAAGTAATAAAAGTTTTTTAAAAAATTAATATTTGTAAAAGGTTTTATATTAGTTTTTGAAAATATCAAGAATTTATAATTTTTCGAGAAAAAATCTGATTTTATATCTAAATGA